>CAHIKZ030000868.1:4022500-4122500 GCA_903632075.3 Acanthosepion pharaonis
TCAGTTGGGCACCGTCTGTGGTAAAAAGAGCACCATGACGCAAATTTACTCCGCCAGAAATTTGGTAACAGCATGCTGTACTGCATGGCATTCGCACCGGAAGCCCCAACACGAACATTTCAGAGCGTTTAGGTGTCAATCTGTGGAGAGTGCAGAGGATTTGATAAGAGTTGGATGAGTCTAATGGTGATTACGAATGTAGGTCATCTCGGGAAACTCACTATGATCGTTCTTATGAGAAAAGAACTCCAGATTTGTTGGTTAGTGCCACTAACTAAACACGGAAGCCCACATCAAGTGCCTAGAGGAAGCAGTGCTGTCCTGAGTCAAAATGGTAGCTGCTGGAAGAGCCTATGTCTGGCAACAGGACTCTGTACCATGCCACACAAGCAGTAGAACCCATTCATGGCTGTAAGACAATTTCTGCGAACACATCCCTATTACTTTCCACAGCGCCGCAGACTCAACACGGAGATCTCCTTGAGGAGACAACGCTACCCTGTGTAAAGAGGGCGGCTGCTGGAAGATACTATGCCTGGCAACAGGACTCTGTACCATGCCATAAAAGTAGGAGATCCCATTCATGGCTGTAAGACAATTTCTGCGACCACCCCTATTACTTCCCATTAGGCCGCAGACCCAACAGGGAGGCCTCCTTGAGGAGATAGTGCTGCCCTGTGTAAAGAGAGTGGCTGTTTGAAGACCCTATGTCTGGCAGTCGGACTCTGCAACATGCCAAACAAGCACATGAAGATATTCATGGCTGTCAGACAATTTCTGTGACCACATCACCCCTTAAATCTGACAACCTAACTCCCCAGACGGCACCCCCCTTTGATTATTATGCGTGGGGCGCAGTTGAGCGAGAGACCAACAAAACATCTTGTAATACTAAAAAGGAACTGAAGGCAAGGATTATGGCAGCATTCACCAACTTAAACAAGGTGACCGTCCGGAAGAGATGCAGGAGATTCTGAAATCGTCCGGTGGCCGTGGTTGAATCCATTGGCGAATTTAATTAATAAATTTAATCTTTTCTATTTCAAGATATTTTTATGTAATTTTGGTAAATATATCTGTTAAAATGAGATGTCAGTGTTATTTTCATTTTTGCTTAATTTAGACGACAATTCATCCATCGCACCCTGTAGGTATTTATTCATTTAAATTTTCAATGACACAAGGCGAATGGAGACTCCAAACTAATGAACTATGAGACTAGCTTGCAAATGACAATGAAGCGCTTGGAGCTTAATTTCCACCATATCTGTCAACTTATTATGACCCGGATTTAACCGTATTTGGCGCTATATGATCACATTTTATTTTTAAAAAACGTCTGCAAGTAACCCTTAGTGCCTTGTATGCATAAGAAATACTTTACTCTAATATTAAACATGGACGATAATTTTGACCTGATGATTACTACAAATTAACCTGACTTCATAATATCATTTATTCAAACAAAATTATTATTATTATCTCCTCTTCTTTCGCGCGTTTTTTTAAGCATCATCTCTTGCATTATTGGAGTTCTCTATCAAGAGGGATAACATCAAATCGATATCAACTTTCTCAAAATATTTGCAGGGCAATGCAATGCAGACTTCTGATGCTATCGGATGTTAGGCTTTATTAGAAGTAGCATTAGTACTAGAAATACAGGGTGTCCATAAAGTTCGTGTGCACTTTAAAAAATTTATAATTTTATTTGTATTTGCGATAGAAATAAATTGTAAAAAGTATTGGAAGTAAATCTATATTTTTGAAAGTTTTATTGAAAATTTTATTTAGGTTTCCACATGTCCTTCATCATTAGCAATACAAAGGATAATACGATTTTCAGTTCACGGAAAACATTTGCCAACTGATTTACAGTAATGCCTGAAATCACATTAGTTATTTTAGCTACACTTAAAAGTAGGTACATTAAACGTTATTTTTAAGTTTATTTTTCGCAAATACAAATTTATTTTTTATGCACATGAAATTTATCTGCAAATAGCAGCAGTAATAAATAAAGAAATAATCGTTTTTTCAAAAGTTGATCCATCATAACGAAATTTATCTACACGTTTATCATTAAATAAAAAAACTAACAGTTGTACAATTAATAAATTTAGTTTTTATTAAGTAAATATTAGATTTTGTTTTCTGTTGCAATGTTTTATTAAATTTTTTATTGAATGTTCACAAGATAAAAAGCCGAAGAACTAAGACATAAGACGAGGAAGTAAGGGCATATCATGGGGATATGTAGGATAGATAAGTGTTTAACCTTGACTTCGAGAGGTTAAGATTATAGTGATCAGGGAAGCGTCCCCTCTGGAATCTGTATCGGTTTTGAGGAAGAAGCACTCTGAGTGAACTTCCTTCTTACAAATGGAGTGCAAACGGAATAAGAATGATTCGAACCCGTATACGTGGCACGGCGTGTACTAGCTGTAAATATCTGAACCGGTGGAAAGGATGATGGCTCGTCTGAGTATTTGGAATGGAAATAACGACAGAGTAGCGATAGGCGTTCGACGAACCTGTAGTCGAAAAAGGATCTGTAAAATTGAAAATAAAATAGAGGCGGCTGGATTGAGACAGCAAAAATGCCACCCAAAAGCTAAGCAAAGTATTAAGAAGCAGGAAAATCTCGTTAGAAACAACAACAAAAGGGTAGAAAAATGTTACGGTCCTCTTATACGGCAAGGACTGCTGTAAAATCTCATCACAGATAAAGAGTTTGAGACAACGGAAACTTGGTTCTACCGAAGGATACTGAAAATATCATGGATCAAACATGTGAGCAATGCGGAAGTTTTAGTGGAAATGGGAATAAAATGAACACTTACAATTAACATTAGAAGGAGACATAATAACTGAGACATCCGGAAGAGGCACGGCACGTGGATTTAGAACAATCTACACCGTGGGACGAAATAAAGGCTTGAAATTCCAGCCGGGGAATAGAACGGCCAAAATGTTGTGAATATGGTAATGAAGATGATGATAACAGTCCGAATAATTTAAATAATCACAATACGTCATCTCAGAATTATAGATAGATATTAGAAAGAGAGTTGATATTTCTAGGACACAAAATGAGAAAATAGGGTTTAGAAAATTTGACACTCACGGGATATATTAAAGGCAAGGGGATAGAGAAAAGCAGCACAGAAACTAGCTAAAGAGCTTGTGCAAATTATTGGCAGAACAGAAATTAGGAATATAATAAAATAGCAAATTTAAATTATATTTATTATTTTTTATTATTTGTTAATCTTTTATTGTGCCTAATAGGATCTAGAGTCAGAACGAATCGAAATAACGTTTATTACAGTATATTGGTTATAATTGGTATTTTTTATTATCACGTATTGTTATTAATCTTTAATAATATCTACAAGAAGAACAAATGCAAATAACGTTTATTATAGTACATTGTTATAATTGTTATATTTTATTATTAAGTGTTGCTATTAATTTTTAATATGATCTACAGAATGGACGAATCCAAATAACGTTTATTACAGTACATCTTTATATTTTGTTATTAGGTATTGTTATTAATCTTTAATAAGATCTACAGGAAGAACGACTCTTTTATTTGTCACATAAACTTTATTGCAGTATGATGTCATAATGGTTGAATTATATTCTTAGTTATTTTTGTTAATTATCTTTACGAATAAAATTCACGGGGGAAACTAGTATTCTATATCACATTACTTTTAATACAGAATATTGTTATAATGGCCCCATTCTATTAATAGTCACATAAACTTTATTGTAGTATAATGTCATAATGGTTGAATTATAATCTTAGTTATTGTTGTTAATTATCTTATCTTTACGGATAAAATTCACGGGAGAAACGAGTATTCTATATCACATTACTTTTAATATAGAATATTGTTAAAATAGCCTCATTCTATTAATAGTCATTTTTTATTATCGATGACTGCGCACAATTTATTAATTAAAACTTTAATGAATATATGCATTTATAACGAAAAATAAGTACAGCATCTTCCGTATTTTCTGTCACCCGCTTGTGATCTTGAAACATCAGCCGCGGATAACTGTGAACTACTGTCACTATTGTGGAATGAAAATATTTTAAAAGTTGTGAGAAAGAATGATTCCAGAAATTACTTGCATTGTTTAAAAAAAAATGTCCACGCTAGTAGATACCCGCTCATGGGTTAAGACTTGAACAATTTTAGTTGAAGAATTTTTATTTTTGAAACACGAATCGCATCACTCGTGCGTCTTTATAGAGCGTAACCTTTTTGTAAGAAGTTGCTTATATATATATATATATATATATATATATATATATATATATATATATATATATATATATATATATATATATATATATATATATATATATATATATATATGAATGTATGTATGTATTCCTGGGGAGGAATCGGGAAGTGAGGCGAACAAGTCCCCAACTGTTGTAACATTCCTGCGAATGACATCTTCGATTATTTTTTATGTCTTGATTCTTTTCTGAACTCTTCGCGATCCAAAAAGCCATCGCTTTTCAATGCCTCTTTCATCTTTTATCCATCGCCTGAACTTTTTTCTTGCCCTCCCAAAATTACTTCCTATCTATTCTCACGCACAAAACGGAAGCAACATTTTTTTCTTGCCGCACCCAACACCGCTTCCTCCATGCTTCACTTTTTGCTAATTTCCCCTCTTCTCTTTTCATTTTGGAACAACTACATATTTGTACCTAATTTCGACTTAGGATTAACGGCATCGGTGAATATCTATCTCATTCTGTAACTTTCTTTCTTTTGATCTATCTATCTATCTATCTATCTATCTATCTATCTATCTATCTATCTATCGAAATTGTTTCAAAATTATCTCGTCATATAAATATCTAGCTACCTTTTGCATGTCCATGTCTATCTATCTATCTATCTATCTATCTATCTATCTATCTAAATCGCTTCAGAAATATACAGTCATCTAAATAGCCACCTTATCCCTGTCCATGTTCATTTCTTTTTTCTTACTTTCTATTTAAATAGTTTCAACCTTATTTAACCAACTAAATAACTAGCTACCCTATCCATGTCAATTTATATCTATCTATCTATCTATCTATCTAAATATGTTTATAGTAATAAGAATAACAAAATAACAATAACAAATAATAATAAAATAACAGTATTAATATAATTATGATAATACAATAATAATAATTCATATAGGAAGAGGAAAAAAATATATATATATAGATAGATAGATAGATAGATAGATAGTAGGAAAGAAAATTTGTAAACTGCTAGGATTTTTCGAATACTTGGAAAATATTAATACAATTTCTAGCGAATAAAATAAACGGATAATTTATTTAATGTTTTTTCCTTTATTCTAAATTTCATCTTCAATACAACCTCGAAAAGAGCAGCACGAATTACTTGGCCATCTTGGCATTCTCATCATTGCGGTTGCGTGCGTGTTCAGGTCCAATCTGGAAGAAGGTAAGGTATCCGCTCGCTGTAAATCACCAAAATTAGCTTTGGGAACATCTGCCTCTATTGGTTGGAAGCTCCGTCCTTGTTTATACAGAATAATTAATGTCTTGTCTTTGAGCGATGGCAAGATATTTTGCATCAGTATTTTATTAGTCATCAATAGCCATTTTTCTCTAAGCCTCTAGTGGAAGTCAGTTGATTTAATTCCGTTGTAACCCACCGTCGCCAACACCTAGGCGGAATATTTTACATTGCTCCGACATTTGTCTTCATCTTTCTTTGCATATTCACGACTTTTCGGCTTGATGTTTGGCCGTAGAATGCCGATGGAATCAATTGATGGCACTTTTACTTACCAACCATCCAATGCAAAAGTTTTAAGAGTAGACTCACGGAGAATATTTTAAGAGAAGACCCAAGGTTCTTATGGTTCTAGGGCAAACCGTCATTTGATCTGACGTGCTTTATCAACTCAGCTACAGAGTGCATCGATGACCAAGCAAAGTTAAATAGTGCCTTTAAACACAGATGTTTTTCTGACGATCGAAATAGACATATCTGCCCAGTTTCCTATCCTAATGCACCTTAAGCAATTTCTAAATAAAGGGGTGTTTTTTATTTATTCTCGTATTTGAATAGACATTCCTATTACACCATACCAGACTTTTAGTCTTCATGAACTTAGTGAAGTAATACGTTGCTGTCTTGGTGTACAACTGAAGGCCCAAGACGTGACGCATTTTATCTTGACCGTTTTCTAATGCATGGGTGATTTTATTTACTTTGAAGATTTTTTTCTTATTATGAATGTATTATTTCCGCACTTCAGTTTTTTGCTGATCACGCCGACGTCCGATATTTCCTATAAGCCGTTGTCTTTGTCTCTGGTTTTATGCACACCTCAGACAGTACGCAAGAATGCAACCATTATGTTGGAAATTCATTTAGGGTCGTATTCTTTACAGTACAATTCTGATGTTTCTTACCGTTTGTCTTTCCGTAAAAACAGGATATCCCTGAAAATAGGTGGGCATTATTAGCTGAGAGTATCTTCTGAGACTTGCATTTGTTTTTTCATTATTTCTTTTCGCACAGTACAAGGCTTAAGTGCCACTCAAGTTAGAAAATTACTGAATGAGGATGTTGTAAGGTATAGAGAAGAAACAATCATTGCATATTATGATGATGTGCAGGAGAGATAATAGCATAGAGAAGAAACAATCATTGTATATTATGAGGATATGCAGGAGACCCAAGATTTCGAGAAATTGATATTGTAGTGATTAGGGAAGCATGTCCTCGAGAGTCCCTTCTACATAGCAACAGTTCTGGAGACCAATCTCTCTGAGTGTAATTTACTGATTAACTTGCAAAGCAATATGGATGTACTGTCTCCATGTGTGCATGGCATGACGGATGTTAGCTGCGAAAGTCGGAACTGTTCAAGGAATGGTGTTCGCCCAAAACCGAATGGGTAAATGGAAAATTGCTTCGGCATGAAACTCGAAGTTGTGTAATTAATGTAAGATACTATGTATATTTGTTAATATATTCATATATATATATATATATATATATATGTGTGTGTGTGTGTGTGTGTGTGTGTTTGAATATTTAGGCAATTTATTTTTATATGTATAAATTATTTAACCGAACGTTTTTTGAACATATATATATATATATATATATATAAATATATATATAAATCAACAGGAAAATATATATATATATATAATTGGGATATATATATACCACCAGGTATGAAAAATATCAAGCAGACAAACCAAAACGAAGAAAATCAGACTCAAAATAGCGCCGATCATTCCGTGGCGGAACTCTGTTGTTTTAATCACCAAGCCGCGCCAATGGAATTGAAGCCGGATCGCAACGATAAACACATATAATAAGTAGGAGGATTTGATAAACATATAAATAAATTCATTGAGTCTGATAAATATTCAGGAAAATTAAAAATGGACGGCCGTTTCGTCCTATAATTGGGACTTATAATCAGCATACCACCAGGTATCGAATCCCTGACATAAAGGGTTGTCAAGCAGACAAAAACCAACTGTACCAACCGGGCCTCGTCCGAAGAGATTTATCAGACTCAACGATAAATACATATAATAAGTAGGAGGATTTATATATATATATATACAACATAAAACATTTAATCGCATTTTAAGGATTTTTGTTTTGTCAGATTTATATCCATTTATATTTGCTTATCATATATATATATATATATATATATATATATATATATATATATATATATATATATATATATATATATATATATCAGGTATAACACCAAACTTGTCCAATTGTTAGATTTATGTTAGACCCGTTCTATTCTTTCGAAATGTTTAGAGATGTCTAATTGGAATTCTCCGAGGATTTATTACATATATCTAAGACTATTGAATTCTACTTAGAATGTATTTAGCTGTAAGATGAAATGAATGATCCCTCTTCCTGTTTGACCTTCTGATCCATTTTTTCCTTTCCACTGTTCTCTCTTTTTAACCTTATTCTCTGTTCGCTTGATGGTTCTTGACTGGACTTTGAAAATGAAAGTCAGACTATGAATGTTAGCACTGCTACTGAAGGCCTAGATGAACTTTTTCGTTTCAAACTTGCTCAGTTGTGCAGAGAATGGGTCTGACACAAAATGATTTTAACCTGTTATTTATCTGACTGAATAGCTCAAAGGATTTTATCAACGATTCTTTTGACAAATGATATCAAGATGGCAAAACTTCTTATCTGCAAACCTGGAAAAAAGAAAATCAATTAGTTTTTTTTTTTTTTTTTACACATTTTGTGTGAAGAACAATTATGCCATACTGTTACACGATTTGGACAATTTTGCTGTTACACTCGCTACACACACACACACAGACACACACACATATATATATATACGTATATATATATGTATACACTACACTATTTATATATTTCGGACTATTGTCCTCATCAACGTCGCCATATTTATTACAACGTTTCGGCCGTTGTACGCTCAGGCCTTCTTCAGGTGGTTGGAATGTCGAACTGAACCCTTTATTTCGCTCACTGGGGTAGACTCTTCTAGTTCCACTTGCCATGTCTAATGGATGTCAGTTATCAGTTTTCTCCTGTGAATTCCCCTCTCCAAATTCTCCACTGCCTTAAGCAGGTATTGAACTCTCACTGGATCTAACTAATGCCTTTATGCACTGTGCCATATGTTCTTGAGGATATCTGTGTATGAATTTCTGGGTATTATAAACCTAATGTCTTCAGCAAACATTTTTACCAGTGCGTACATTGATTTTTTTTCTGTTATCATTCATGTATTTACCAGAGCTCATATTGCAATTTTTTTTCGTTATTATCGCTTTTCTCTGGCACTCCTTATTACTGATTCACATATTATATTCATTTCTATGCCTGATCGGCTCAAGAGACTTTTGTGACATAGCATATGTGCTGATTCCTTAAGTTTCCGAATTTTCCAATGATGTTCTTTGTCTATGATCTCAACCTGATCCCACAGAGGGCGGTGATATCCCTTTTCTCTCCATATGTGGTCAGCGACGCCTGATTTTTTGACTTAACCTCGTCTTACAGTTTTCTGGTGTTCTTGAAGCCTTACTTTAAGGGAGCGGCCTGTCTCCCCTTTATATTTATGTCCGCAGCTGCACGGGATAGCGTATACACAGTCTTTAGTCATGTTCTCTATGGGAGGTCTAACTCGCGAGAGATATCTGCGAAGTGTCGTCCAGCTTTTAAAGGTTGTCCTGATGTTCTATGGACCGCAAATCCTTTGTATTTTCTCTAATAACCGCTTCACATAAGGCAGCCAGACTTTTTCCTGTTTTGGCGGGATGCTGCCATGTACCCAGGGTAGTTGTAGGGTACTACTTATACTGACCAATTCTTTATCTAATGTCTTTGGGTCACCACTTATGACTTTTGCTCGGTGTCGTAAGCAGCGGAGTATCCCTTTCTTTACGCTGTATGGATGGTGGGAGTTGAAATTGAGGTACTGTCCGGTTGATGCAAAGGATTCAGTTCGAAATTCCAGCCAGCCACCTGAAGAAGGCCGGAGCGTACAACGGCCGAAACGTTATAATAAATATGGCGACAAAGTTGACGACAATAGTCCGAATAATGTAAATAGTGTACATAACGATCTCAGATATATATATATATATATATATATATATATATATATATATATATATATATATATATATTCGCTGTGAATAGGATGGTTAAACAAGTAACGAACTCACTAAATGACGTCCCATTAGCGACTGAATGAAATTCCGAAAAAAATGTCCGTTAACGCCGACGCAATAAGGCCCTCTTTTATTCGTTAGAAAGTTACCTCAAGGATACACAAACTGCTTTTGCAGATCTTTGAAACCGTTTCCTTATTCCCGGAAGGCTTGCAAATTCCAGGACAGAAGCGTTTCGCTAGAAAGCTAACTGGTATAGTAAATTTTACTTGTTTTACGTGTTTTCAGGCTTTTATGTTAAACGTTATTTTTTAGTGGATACTCTTATTTGAGTAAATGTTCCGTTCATTTTATTAAACAGTATATCTATTTATTTTCTTCTATCTGCCTGAATATTCAAAAAATATTATAAGAAAAATATATGCTCTCTCTCCAGGCAGGAATCGAACACGAGTTCTCCCTGATGGAACCGTTATTAGATCTGACGTGCATTGATGCTCTAGATGACGAAATAAAGTTGGATAGTTTCTTTTAAACACAGATTTTTCTCTGACTTTTGAAACCGATATATTTGCCCTGTTTCGATAAAATAATTTCTAAAGAAAGGGGTATTTTTTTTTTTATTTATTAATCCGACAGACTTTCACTACTTAAATTTTAGTGGAGACTCGTATTTGAAAAGACGCTCCTTTTTTTCTTTTTTTTTTTTGAAAATCAAATTTAACTGGGCAGCAAGAAGCCAGAGAAGAATTTACGATTACATCTAGCCATCAAGTGTAAAAGAATCAGTGCTTTTAGCCAAACAAGCACTGCGCTTAAATACATAAAGTACCATAGAAGAAAGTTCCTGAGAACAATTACCATGAAAATATATAAAGAAAAAGTCAAAAGTAAGCTATATTACGATGTTGAAAATGTAACTGATAGAGAAATTAGTTCAGGACCAATAACATTGCGGATAATTCTTTGGATTTTATCAAGAATCTCTTAATATATAGCAGCAGCTTACAGAGAACTAGTGCTGTAAATTTTAGTAATAAATAATATCATATAATATAACATTTGATTCTATAAAATCCAATTAAACTAATAAAATCATGCTAGTTTTGATAAGACAAAAATCACGTTTATACCAAAAAAAAAATATATATATATATATATATTCATCGGCGATAATCTACACAGTTTAGAATACATTGAAACAGACTGATAAAGATACATGTGCTTGTGGTTAGAACGATCATGAAAACTAGGTTTGAATCCCACAGATTTATTATCGGCCTGCTGAAGGAATCCAGACGAGCAGCGCCGTTAAAAAGTGCCTGAAAAAAAGCTTAACATAGATTGATCCAAGACTTGTGAGAGAAAGTGGGTAGAGTGAAGTGTTGACAGATCGACGCAGCTAATGGTCGAATGAAGCCAAAGCTCATCCTAACCGTGGGTTTAATCTGCTGATCGTGTTACAAACTGATGATCAAACAAGATTATACGTATTATCCGAAAATTTAATTTGTTTTGTTTCTTAATAATATCAGTTAACTCTAAAATATTAAAGCAAATGACAAGTCAGGGTTTACTAGAACGTCTTTGCTTTTGAACATGAATTAATTTAAGAATATTCACCCATCTTTCAATTTAAGATTTGCTAGAATTCTTTTGCTTCCGAACCTGATTATTTAAACAGTATTTACCCAACTTTCAATTTAAGATTTACTAAAATTTTTTTTTGCATGATTTAATTAAACAATATTCACCCAACTTTCAATGTATGGTTTGCTAGAATTTTTTTTAATAGCATAATTTAACCTAAAGTATGTACGTACGCACTTACACACACACACACACATATATATATATGTGTGTGTGTGTGTGTGTGTGTGTGTGTGTGTGTGTGTGTGTGTACATCGTTGCTTGGAAATCTTCCATGAAAACAGAAACAGACTATCATCACCGTCTTGTCCGTGTATTGTTTAATATATTGTACTGTAATTGTCATCTTTGATAATGGATTATGTAAGCCGAAAGCTTAGATCGGATTAAAAAATATGTATCAATATTGTGATTTTCTTCTTTTAACGATAATGTTATTAAGCTTATCAAACGATATGAAAAGAATTTACATAAATTGAATAGACAACACTTGTCTATATTATTTAATGAAACATGCATCAATGAAAAATGCTGCCTAAATACACACACACACAAATATATATATATATATATATATATATATATATATATATATATATAATATATATGTAAGGTTGGTCGGCTCAGAATATCGTGAGGCTTCGCTCTTCAAGATCAACATAAAAAGAAAAATTGTGTTCGCTTTGGCATACGTTAAATTATATAACTTTCAGCATATCAATAGATGTAGTTATTATTTTATTATATATATATCTGTTTCAGGATCTAGTTCAATATTCACACACACACACACACACACACACATATATATATATATATATATATGCATGTGTGTGTGATTTCTTTCAGATAGAGAGATAAATTTTCTACCAATTAGATAATTTCGCTAGCTCGCTGGAGCTTTGGGCCATTCGCGGTTTGCATTTCGAGGTGAAGCTCCACCACGCAGACTTTTCTCTGTTAATAAAAAGAATTAGCGCCAAAATACAAATCGACGGCCCCATGTGAAATTACCTCCGTTATGTTAAATTATGTGCAATCCCCTTTTTATCTGCGTCCTCTTCATCTTCTTTGCAATCCTGTTTTGTCAGGAAATAATCTTCTCTGCTCAGTAACTGTTAATTTAGGAATTTACAAAGCAACTCCCATCTCTGATATATAACTGTCAACGCACACTGTCCCGCGGCAGCGAACAGCGAATTACTACGGTAACAGCCATAACTCTTTGATTTGATAAAGAGAAAACATTCAGTGAGTTTCTATCTGCTCTGTTTGATGGTGGTGGTGTTACTGCTGGTGGGAAAAGAAATAAAAGCAGACAAAAAGAAAGAAAAATCAACTAAAAACGAAAAAAAAAAGAAATAAAGAATTCATAGTTTAGCAATGCTTTGGCAAGCTTTGATTAAGTCTTTATAAATTCTGCAGTTAATACAGGCAACGGTTTTGCTTTTACGTAATCTGCAGAAAAGGGATTGTCTAATGAGTGGGATTCTTTGAAAATAAGATTTACACAACCAAATCACAGAAACGTACTGGGAAGGAGATTTATGTTTTAACCAAAAAATTCCCTATTTACGATACATCTCAATAAAGAAATAACGCAATAATAAATGCCAAATATTTAATCGCATATAAAAACGCATTTCACAAGGTCCTTGCTAAAATTGTATTTTACATAATTTCTATATAACTATACCTTCACTTAGAATGAGTGATTGTGAGTTTCACTTACCAAGCACACGGTTTGGTTATCTGACACTGACAAGATACAGCAGCCGTTGTAAATCTTAATGATGAGAAAAAATAGATTTCCTAACTTAAAAAGCACACAGTTTGTTAGAAATGTATCGTATGTCTGAAATACGATACATTTGAAGGTCAACGGATGGTTGCAATTACTTAAAAAATAGCAGGATGAATTTTAAATGGACCGTGAATTTACGAATCAGAAAGTAGGTGATATTTCCTAATAAACAAAAAAAAATACTCTAAATTCTTCAGTGAGTTTTTTTTTTTTTTTTTTTTTTTGGCAGGAAACAGATAATGTGAATGAAAAAAACGGCTGATGTAGGGAATTTCTCTCATTCACTATAACTTCCCCGTTACTGACAAATAGTCGGCAACATTTTCCGTGTTGGGGGACAATGAACTAGTCAATACTGACCCAAAAGCGTTGTGATATTTATTATTACAAGATCACTTTTTCGCTGTTTGACTGTCAGTGAGAAATTGAGACAGTGAGAATTTCGAGAATTGGTCTGAAGACAGCCGATATGACCCGCTACGCAGCAACAATCGTATTTCGTCAGACACCTGCTCAAGTCACATATGACGTCTTGACAATGTTGATGTATCTCTAAAAAAAATCAATGTTATGTTGATCCAAAAGTTACCACGTGTATAAAACGTAATGTGCATTCATTTTCAAAGAACCCATAGGTATTCTGATACGAGGCAAAGAGCCGCGAGGGGGCAGTGTGAATGCAGACCAAAGACAGAAATACATTAAGCTGTTTGGACATCGAAGATAGATATTTCGAACGTCGGTCGAATGCGGAGAGGCAGAGTACTGGAAAGAGTCACTTTGAAGTTACAAATCATAGTCAGACACTTTGATCTTCGGCTAAATTCTAGATACTGCGATGCGATTAATAGAGTCGTCGAGATACATTTGAGGCGTAGGCGAAATGTCAAGGTACAAGGCATGGGGCCGGAGAGAAACACTTTGTACGTTGACTATTTAGGAAGATATCGAGTCAAAGAGGGACACTTTGGACGCAGGCGAATGCGCAAATACTCCGATCCCATGCAGAGTGCCGGAGAAAAAACACTTGTAACTTAAGCAAAATGCGTAGCTATTGTGATTCGAATTCAACATTTTTAGCTTCGATCAAACAAAATGTTTCTCGTCAGGAGGAAGCTACATATTGAATAAAAGCCAAACGCACAGATATTCTGAACATCGTCAGAGGATCGTGGAGAGACATTTTGAAAGTAGACGAAGCGCTCAGATGCTTTGATCTAGACATAAATAATCCCGTCATATATATATATATATATATATATATATATATATATATATATAGGTAAGTATACTCGTCTCGAAAAAAACCATCGAATTTTTGATTTGCCAATAATCGAATTAATCTCGAAGGAAAAAAAAAGGTTTTAAAAAAAGAATGAGCCAGGAACATGAAAGTCTGTCGAAAAAATCGCACAGATACAGGTTCAAAGCCCAAAGAAAAAACACCGACACGAGTAACCAACTAACTAAAAAGAGCTCAATACAACCATAGATCAGACCTAGTCAAACCTAGTGAGCCAGACAAACCTACCCAAGTTTCGCCTAAGCGGATCGTCAGGAAAATATATATATATATATATATATATATATATATATATATATATATATATATAAACGTAATTTACATTTCTAGATATGTCCTCTTGATAACAGATATTTGCCATGCGGGATACACGTTTAGGTGATCACGTATCTTTCGATACATGACTGACGAGGCGGATTTTTTTTCTCGCAGTAGGTAGCCATTTCTTTCTGATGTAGACAGTTGCCATCCAAGGCTATAGAACCTGGTCAGTCCTGCTATTTACCCATAGCTGGGGAAGTAGATGAGGATTTATACCTTTCCCAAGGCGCACGTAAGTGAATGTAATGGATTCGACTGGAATTCGAACTCGGCTCTCCGATTCCTCTACTGTATCTCCCCTTGATATATGATACAATAAACAAGATTATACAAAGGAGATTTACTAAGATTAGCAAAGTATGACATAAGTCCGAAATTTAAGAGATCGTAGTGAGGAGGAATATTTCTATTGATTTCTGAAAGAATGGTGCATGGTTTCGTAACTTACTCTGCTTATCTACCGAAACCACTGTACGTGTTTCATTGCGAATAATTACACAAAGATATGCTGAATAATTCTCGGCGTGAATTTTTTCCTAATATTTCATCAAATAATCAAGCATCAGAAAATTTTTAATTTCTTCTTAATAGGGCCGAGGACGTTTTTGGTTTCTCTGTATATTTTTCTTTATATTTTAATGTTTTTTGGGTTTTTTTTAAGTAGGTACCTCCACTAGGTCGCTGAAATAATAACATATGATGAAGAAAGTTCCCAAACTTAATACAAGCAAAAAAAAATGTTTTAAAGTCAAAATGTTTATGTTATCATTAAAAAAAAAAACCAAAGTATTTTTATTATTTTTTAAAAACTTTTTAAACATTTCTCCCCCATTAGAAATTTTCGTTAAAGTTTTGGTTTTCTTGCCTCATAGGGAAGATTAATATCAGAATGTTTAGCGTCTTTCTTGCGGCTAAAACACTTTTATTTGGAAATACTTGCAAAAATCAAAGAATTGTCTGATTTTAATGCAATTTTTAAGATTTATTCACAAATGAAATAAATTATTTTTGAAATTTTTATTATAGAAAATCTTGGCAATTTTTTTTACAACTATAACCCCCAGTTGTTTAATTTTATGAAACTTTGAGAAAGTAAATATCACCACTTTCATATTTATCATACTTATTATAAAACCCAGGTTGCGTGTGTGTGTGTGTGTGTGTGTCTGTACGTTTATATATTGGATCGGATTTCCTACTTTTTTCAACCGATTTCAACAAAACTTCACAGGACTACGTAAAATTACCTTGCAGTGGTTCTGACAGTGCCAAAAATTGGAAAAACACAATTGTTTTTGCACGAAATCAACTTGAAAACACGATTAAGAGGCGTTACGAGAATGAAAGGGAGACAACTCATATCGAGTTATACTTATTATAAAACCCAGGTTGTGTGTGTGTGTGTGTGTGTGTGTGTGTGTGTGTGTGTGTGTGTGTGTGTGTTCGTTTATATATGGAATCGGATTTCCTACATTTTTCAACCGATTTCAACAAAACTTCATTTTTCTTTTGGCAGGTAGTGTTTCTTATTGTCTTGCACACTTTTTTTCTTTATTTTTACATTCAGAATGCTTTGAAAATTCCATTTACAAGACAACTGTTTATAATAAAATTTTATTGAATCGATAGACTCATAACGATTGAAAACAATGTTTTTGTTTGAGTTTGGGTTTGACCAATTCGTAAAAAAAAAAATTAATTAAGACATGCGTGTCCGTCAACCTTAAACAATAATCTTTGTCAATTTTATTTTTCAGTCTTTATGATGGTCGATACTTGATCTATCTCTTACTGTTACATTCCCGGGCAACGCCGGGCTCTACTGCTAGTATTAGTTAAAAGCAGGACACCTTGGAGAACTTAAATGAGCAATTTTTTTTGTTAAACAGAAATACCATTTACCGAAAATCTGCTCTGAATCGTAAAATAAATAATGGAATAACACTATGGCATTATTCAATTAGGAAAAGCTTTTAATTATTTTTATACATATGATATATAAATGGAAAATCTTCGTACAAATCCTCAATCACCAATAGTTTTTAATAAATTTTAGATTTTTTTTTTATATCTGTATAAATATGCGATGTTTACTGTTCCCCCACTAGAACGAGATATGACACAAGGTCGGTTTAATGTGGGGACCCGAGCGCGTACACCCAGGCAGGGACAAAAATTCCCCTCAGCCCCGCAACCGTCGGTTGCACTGGCCTCCGTGCGAGCACCCATCCCTCCCTCTTGTGCAATGGGAGGGCGCGGCCTCGGGCAGCTGTTCCCCAGGGCTGGGCACCTTTTCAGTATAATTTCCTCAGTTGCCCCTCTGTCCTTTGACAGTGAAGCCCCTGAGCGCACTCTGTCCAAGGACAGAGACGCAACTGAGAGATGATAAGTCTGCATTAAAATCTCTCCAAAGAGGGATTTATCTGTATAAATATGCCGATTTCTGTAGATACGGACATCCATATATCACATTATCAGAAAATAAGAGTGATAATTATAGTAAAGTTACATCCAACATTTCTAAAATTCAGTAAGCATTAGATTAAAAAGTATACTTTCCTAAATTTATAGGATTCTTCAGTACTTAAAACTTATATATAAAAAGCACTCACGTTATATTCAATTATTATTTTACGGATAACGCCCCTTATAGAACAACATTAGATAAATATCATTCTGTTAATATGAACGGATTGAATTTTAAAAAATGCATATCTGCGACACTTTAAATTTAAAGAAAATAATATTTATTTCAAATGAGATTAATTCTACTTAATAGATAATATACCTCATCTAAGAAATATGAACAGATATTAAACTATTTCTCAAATAAAGTTTCCGAAAAGTATATTTTATTTTTGGAATATTTTTTAATAAAAAGCAATAAACGCGAGCTAAAAATGGCGTTAAAAATCAAATTTTTTAGCAAAAAATAAATAAATAAATAAAAATAAACAATAACTACATCCTGCTAATTTAAATTGATTTTTAAATGGATCAAAGTATGTTGCGTATTGGGAATATTAACTTTAATCTATTAACTTAAAATGAAAACAAAAATAACAGCTTCAAGAGAAAGTTTTCATTTTTAAAAATTCATTTTAAATCTCTTAGGTATCACGAATCTGTAGAGGTACCTAGTTTTATATGAAACTGAGGGATCTTTGATTTTGTATTATTTTATATTTTGCAAAATATTACCTTTTGTAGATAGCTTCCTATGCAGTTCGGCTTAAACGTAATTCCCACTCTAATTCAATTTTGCAAGGTTTATAATTCACAAGATTCTACCCACGAACCATAAATATTTAGAAGCCTAAGATAAAAAATGTTAAGTAATTTCATGTTTCCCTTCAAATAATGCAATTTTTTTCCAAATAGTAGCTCCCCTTCATAACCAAAGAAATCAGTAATCTTTCATAGATTTACTTTTACTTTAAAAGGGGGGAGGTGAATGGTCAACAACAGTTCAAAGGAAGATGATAATTATGTATAGTTCGATTTGATTGCGGTTTTTTTTACAGTTTACCAAACTTATGCGGCTTAAATTCTTACAATTCTTACAATTCCAAACATATTTGGAATTGTAAGAATAATTTCTTCTTCTTTAGGGCTTATCAACTCTTTAGGCGTTATTTAAAGCCGAAACATATTTGGAATTGTAAGAATAATTTCTTTTTCTTCTACTTTACCGCTTATCAACTCTTTAGTGGTTATTTAAAGCAGAAACTTATTTGGAATTGTAAGAATAATTCTTTTTTGTGGTGAGTAAATACTGCATTATCAAGTTTTTGAGAATAATAATGATTTTTTACAGATACAGCTCCTACTGTTTAAGCAAATACCTGGAAGGTATGGATTCAGGGAGACGTATTAAAGTGAAAGAGAAATTACGTTTTATCAGAAAGCTGTTCTTAATTCTCAAGCGCGTCATATATATATATATATATATATATATATATATATATATATATATATATATATATATATATATGAATGTTATATAGTTTTATATATTTATTTAGAATAAATAAATAAATATATAAAATAAATAAATAAACAAGCAAAATAAATTAATCCAAATAAATAAATCACTCCCGCGAAAGTAACCATTAGAATGGACTACCACAATGCACCACTGTACCATATATATAAATATCGTGCAAAAACTAACACATGTGGCCTGATGATTGCGTCTAGAATGAAATGCCTCTTAGTGTTGACTTCCATGTTCACTTTTATATTTACATACGCTCTATCGCTGATATTGATCACTTTATTTCATACACATAGTATATCCTAAAAGTATATTTCTTTATATATATATATATATACAAGGTGTCCCAAAATAATGTATGTACTCTTTTAATATTAAAAAGTTAATAATATATTACCATGATGTGAGAACTTATATAGATGAAAATATTCAAAACAGATGGATTGAAAGAAGAGGGACAGTTTAATACCCACCTAGATCATCAGATTTGATACCCTTGGATCTCTTTTTGTGGGGGTTTCTAAAAGACAAAATTTACAGCAGGAAACCTGAAACAATTGCTGAATTGAGAATAGCAATTGAAGAAGAATGTGCTCAAATATCAGAGGAAATGATACTGGACGTTTGTAGGTCTATTTCTTCAAAATATGAAAAGTGTATTGAACAGAACGAATGCATTGAATGTGAATTCATCATTATATGAAAATTCTGCCACTGTCCCAAGTAGCTTTTATCTTATTAAAGTTAATTTTCTATGTTTTTTTTGTTTTTGTTTTTTTGTATATTTTACTCTCAAATTCTTTAAATGTGTATTCTTTCTCTTGTATTAATCTTATTCACAAGTCAAAATACATAAATTGAATAAGTTATAACGATTCAAAGATTGTATACATTATTTTAGGACAACCTATATATATATATATATTATAAATTAATTGATTTAAAATATGGTTATTTTCGCTACACAGTTCCAATATATATATATATATATATTATGTGTGTCGGGGAGGAGGTCATGTTTGTTTACAAGTACGTTTAATCTGACGTATTTGACTGGTGGTTTCTCCAGTAAAGGTGAAGCAGACTCGAATCCTCCCGGGGGCGGCATTTTCTTTAAAAAGGTTCCTCAGGTGTGCAGACCATTTAGAAATAACATACTATTTTAAAATAAACAAAGAATCTACTCAAATACGTGCTTTCCATAAAATGACGTTTTTAATATATATATATATATATATATATATATATATATATATATATATATATATGTATCCGATAAAATGAGAACGAAAGTAATATATAAATTCTAACGTTAACAGCATTAATCCAAAAGAGGGATCGATACCGATATACTGATTATTTATTATAATTTTATCATATAGACAAAAACAGTTTACTCACTACAAAGATGCAACTTCGTTTCGGTGCATTTCGATTGCACCTCGACGGGTGAGAACCGAAAATGGTTATGAACAATTCTGCTTGTGGGCAAGCCATATGTGAAACGTCACTTCCTTTTTTCCATTTGTTTGAGAAAAATATACATGAAGCAAAAACGTGACGGGGTGAAACAATAGTGCTTGCAATTTGATAGCAGTTTGGTGAAGGGTGTGTTAGGTGTTAAATGATGGCCAGTCTTGAAAGGTTCCTTGTTGATAAGAACGGCCAAAAGTTTAAGCATAGCATTTCTAAGCCTTCTAAGAGTGAGGAGTTGGGGAGGAAAGTTGCGAATAGGAGATAGTAATACGATGGAAGAGGTAGGAGAGATAAGGTCTAACGATATTTATAGTAGTAATTAGGAATGAGTTTTTTTTTTCGTTATTATAAAAAATCAAATTAAAGCTGAATTGCATATATTTATGTTGGAGTTATCACTACTAATTCTGTAATCAATGAAAGTGTTTTTGTAAATTAATAAATTTAAAAGTGTTGCCTTCTTTTTAATATGTTGAATATATGTTATTCGAGAATTAAAAAAAACATAAAAACAGTTTTTGATTTAGGAATCAAAATATAAGTAGATAAATATATTGAAATGTATGGGATATCAATATAACTTTTATAATCTAATTTTGACCTATATATATATATATATATATATATATATATATAAACACACACACATACAAACACATGGAGCGTTGGGTAAATTGGCGCCATTTTCTATTTTTAATTTCGCGCATGCGCGTTGTTTGTTTTTTTATTCTCTCGCTTCCGTAGGTTCAGTTGGTCACTGACATGATTTACTGCTTGCCATTGAACGCAGGATGCTCAAATACGGACATTTCAGTGTGTTTGGATGTCAAACTAAGAACAGTACAGACGATTCGGAAAGAGTTGCATGAATCTACAAAGATGTTTGGAGTAATCACTAGCGATGACGACGTTATGCCTCCATGTAACTCCCCACAGGGCCACAGACTCAACACATAGGCCTACATCGTGCCTTGAGGAGGTCGTGCTGCCCTGCGTACAGGGTGTGGCTGCTGGAAAACCCTATGTCTGGCAACCGGAATCTGCACTATGCCACAGAAGCAGGAGAAGACATTCATGGCTGTGACACAATTTCTGTGACCACATAATCCCTTACATCTGGACATCTAACTCTCTAGAATGCAACCCCACCTCGGTTATTGTGTGTGGAGCGCAATTGAGCGAGAAATTAACAATATTCCCTGCAACACCCAAGATGAACTGAAAGCAAGGATTATGGCAGCATTCACCAACTTAAACTAGAAGACAGTCCAGAAAAGTTCCAGAAGATTCCAAAGTCGACTGAAGGCCGTGGTTGCAACCAATGTCGCTTTAATTGAATAAATTTACTATGTAGTATTTCAAGATAATTTTGTGTAATTTTGGTAAATATATCTGTTAAAATGAGATGTCAGTGTTATTTTAAATTTTACGTAATTTAGACGACAATTTATCAAACGCGCACTATGTATCTATCTCTCTCTTTTTCTCTTTCTCTCTCTCTCTCTCTCTCTCTCTCTCTCTCTCTCTCTATATATATATATATATATATATATATATTTTGTAATTTTGGTAAATATATCTGTTAAAATGAGATGTCAGTGTTATTATAAATTTTACGTAATTTAGACGACAATTTATCAAACGCGCACTATGTATCTATCTCTCTCTTTCTCTCTCTGTCTGTCTGTCTGTCTCTCTCTCTCTCTCTCTCTCTATATATATATATATATATATATATATATATATATTGTGTAATTTTGGTAAATATATCTGTTAAAATGAGATGTCAGTGTTATTATAAATTTTACGTAATTTAGACGACAATTTATCAAACGCGCACTATGTATTTTATCTCTCTTTCTCTCTCTTTCTCTCTCTGTCTGTCTCTCTCTCTTTTATATATATATATATATATATATATATATATATATTGTGTAATTTTGGTAAATATATCTGTTAAAATGAGATGTCAGTGTTATTATAAATTTTACGTAATTTAGACGACAATTTATCAAACGCACACTATGTATCTATCTATCTCTTTCTCTCTCTCTCTCTCTCTCTATATATATATATATATATATATATATATATATATATATAATCACTAATAAACAATATATCATCGTAAAGAAAGTCATGAAGGAATTAAACGTTGAATATATATTTTAATGCATACATAGATACACACGCACGCGAACACACACGCACGCACAGTCAGAGCAATTATCTATACAGTTGGGCGTTTTATCAACGGCCGTACGTCACTAATTTTTACCTTTGATATATGCTATAAAATATTACAAAAGCCAAAATAAGTTCTCTCACATTTTTTCGATTTCGCCTCTAAAATACATTAATAAGCTCGTGTAATTTAGCATAAAGCCTGAAATTATCTTTAAAAAAAATTCCGACAAAAAGGCTAGTGACTCCCCCTGTCGGACTCAGTTGGCATTAATAAGTCAATAAATCTTTCCATATTCTCTAAATATTTTCTGACTCAGAATGATGACCATTTAGAGAAAATATGTTCACTCCTGCCGCCACTTTTCACGGACAAACGCTGTGCATTTTTATATTTTTCTCGGAATGAGTTTCGCATCTGCTCTGGTAATTTCCCGCGAAAATGATAGCCATTTATCAGTTACTGGTTAATGTCATTAATTCAGCCATGTTGTTCGAGTGGGTAATTATGGGAATCTGCTTTGAATAAGCAATTCGAAATTTGCGTTTGTCAAACCGCTTCCTGATTTATTCGAGACTATACTTTGAACGTATCGGCTATTTTCTTCTTTTTTTTTTTTTAATATTAAATCGCGACGAAAAAGGAAGCTATTAAAAACAGAAAGTAAAACGTAATTTGATATTATGATAACAATGTAGCCAATAATTGAAGAAATTAGCAATAGTTGCAGAATTTTATGGAAAAAAATGTGTTTGCGTCAGAAGAAAGATTGTATCAGATATTTTGTTGTAGTTTTTAGTATTTATATCCGTTTTTTTTAATTTCTTTATCAACGTTTAATAATTCGACTAAACGCTTTACTTAATTTATTAAAACTGAAAATAAGGCCTTAAAAATTATTTTAACTACTAGTCCCTGTGCGAATTTCACGCTTTTCCTCTTTAAATTTTCTGTTTCATAATATTTAATCAGTAAATACGCCAATTACTAGTTCCTCGCCTATAAAATAGCCGCGGAAATTGCTGTGTTGTGACATTAAATTTCTGATCGCAACCGCTTTAACAGTGAAGTGACCATCAAAAGTACGAATGCAGGTCAGTATTTAAAGAAGTAAGCGGGTACAAATGAAAAGCATGTAAAGTGGGAAGATTTTCCCTTTCACTGAAGCAATGTTTACGGACATATCACATTAAACAAACGGTTCTCGAACTATCACCGAAGTTAAACAACGTCGAGCCTGGTCAGTATCAAGTTGCGTAACCGCTTGGGAATATCAGGTCTTGGATGTGCTGTGTTTTAATGGATTGGAATTGTAATGCTCGGAATTGTCAATCGCAGAGAAGCTAAATTTACTTTCAGTCTTGTTCGTTACGTTCACTTACGCGAAATAACTTTGGAAAAAGTATGAATCCACTTCTTCTCCCTAACCTGTTATCAATTAATTACAAGGAGTTGTATAACTAAAAATCTATTATCTAAAAAAATTCTTACAATCTAAAAATATTTTCTGGCTTTAAATAATTTGTGAAAGGTTGATAAGCCGTATAAAATAAATAAATAAATAAATAAATGCACTGTGCAACACTTAAAAAAAAACTACAGAACATCTGTGGTCATTTTTATATTCACAATGGCATGAAAAATCCATTTCTGGCCTTCTTTTTCTTGAATAAGGTATAGTTTTTGCAAAATTGTCACTTTCAAGAATCTCGGCAAAAAATGTTAAAAATAAATTTCTTACAACATTGCGCTTCCATATTTTGTATATGTTATTATGTTTATATTATTATAAACATTTAACCATGTTTATCATTTAATACGTTATGCCTTAAAACCTGTATTTAATATATTTTATATTTCTTTATACCTTTTCTATAGGTTTCGAAAATGACGTCAAGACAGTGCAAAAATCATCCTAACAGATTCTGCTACATATGTGGCGAATTAACATTTGCTAAAGAAAAGCGCAGCATTACAAGTGATATCAAGAAATTGTACAAGGCGTACTTTCATTGTGACATAGGAGACCAAGACAAGCCATGGGCTTCTCATGTCCGTTGCCTTACATGTGTGAAGACACTGAGCACATGGTTTGCAAGAAAAAATGATCACATGAATTTTGGTGTGCCAATGATTTGGCGTGGGCAGAGAGATCATTCTAATGATTGCTATTTCTGTCAGCAAGACTATACAGGCTGTACTACGGCAAAGAAAAAGAAACACATTGTTTACCCAAATTTGCAATCAGCAATGCGCCCAGTTGAGCACTCAAAAGATTTGCCTGTGTCAAAACCCCCAGATCAAGAAATGTGGAGTTCAAGCAGTGGAGATGAACATTCCAGTGATGAAACAGTAGAACTTAATGATCTAGAAAGTATGGATAAACCAATACTATTTTCTCAAGAGGCTCTAAATGACTTATGTAGAGATCTCTATTTAACCAAAGACAAAAGTGAGCTTCTAGCATCAAGGCTTAAAGAACGTAATCTTCTTAGTAAAGGAGTGAAGATAACATTGTACAGAAAACGTTCACAAAAACTGCATGCATTGTTTACCATGAAAGATGACTTATGCTTCTGTAATGACTTCGCTAAATTTTTTGAACAACTAGAAATACCATATGATAACAGCAACTGGCAACTTTTCTTAGATGCATCCAAAGAAAGGATCAAAGCTGTTTTGCTACACAACGGCAACACTCTGCCATCTGTTCCCATAGCTTACAGCGCAACCATAAAAGAATCATATGAACATTTAAAAACAATTCTAACGAGCGTACAATATAATAACCATAAATGGCATATTTGTGCAGATTTCAAGATTGTAGCCATGCTTATAGGCCTTCAGCCTGGCTATACTAAATTTTGCTGTTTCCTATGCTTATTGGACTCCAGAACAAGAACTGAACATTATGTACGCAAGCATTGGCCCGTTAGAGATGAAATTGAGCAAGGGAAATATAATATTAAGCACAAACCACTTCTGCAAAGTGATAAAATCCATTTACCACCTTTGCATATTAAACTTGGTTTGTTTAAACAATTTGTGAAAGCCATGGACAAGGATTCCCTCGCATTTGCATATCTTGCAGAAAAGTTCCCTTCCCGAAGTCAAGCTAAAATAAAAGAACGTATCTTCATAGGTCCTCAAATTTGAAAAATTGTACTCGATGAAACTTTCAACATCTCAAGAAAAAAGAAAAAATTGCCTTTGAGTCATTCAAGAAAGTTTGTGATAAGTTCCTTGGAAAATATCGCTCAGAAGACTATGTGCAAGTTCTAAATGATCTAATACGTCATTATCATGATATGGGGTGTAACATGTTCCTTAAAGTTCATGTACTTCACTCTCATTTGGACTTCTTTGCGGTGATGTGAGTGATGAACATGGCGAGAGATTCCATCAGGATATTTCAGTGATGGTGAAACGTTTTAAAAGAAAATGGAACCCTGGCATGTTGGCAGACTACTGCTGGAATAGGAAGAAGAGAGGATGACACTATACACAAGAGGGTTAAAAGGACAACTGTTGTATAAACTGAAAGTTCTTTGTTTTTTTATTCATAAGCAATAATAATAAATTATGATTTAAAGTACATGAAAACGGTGCCTAATCTAAGGGAAAAAAGGTCAGATTTAGTATCAATATACTTTTCTAACACTTAAACAGGTCTCATGTGGCATGTAGTTTTTTTTAACTTGATATTTGTTGCACAGTGATATGCATCTAGCTGGCCAGCTAGTTCTGATCATTATCTATCTATCTATCTATATATATATATATATATATATATATATATATATATATATCAGTCTAGTTCTGATGATTATCTATCTATCTACTTCTGATGATTATATATCTATATACCTATCTATCTAGTTCTGAGCATTATCTATATGTATCTATCTGTCTGTCTAGTTCTGATGATTATCTATCTATCTATCTATCTATCTATCTATCTATATATATATATATATATATATATATATATATATATATATATATCTGTCTAGTTCTGATCATTATTCTCTCTATCTATATACCTATCTATCTAGATCTGACGATTATCTATCTATGTATCTATCTAGCTTTCTGTCTCTCTCGTTCTGATCATTATCTATCTATCTATCTATCTATCTATCTATCTATCTATATATATATATATATATATATATATATATTTGTCTGTCTAGTTCTGATCATTATCTATCTCGTTGTGATCATTATCTATCTATCTATCTATCTATCTATCTATCTATCTATCTATCTATCTATCTATCTATCTATCTATCTCGTTGTGATTATTATGTACGCATCTTTGTATCAATGTATCTCTCTAGTTCTGATAATTATCTATCTATCTATCTATTACTGTCTACATCAGTATATGTATATTGTTAACGGGAAATCATTTTTACACGTGTAGTTATTTTTAGGATATTTTGGTACTATAACGGATATCGGCGAGGAAAGTGGATTCGGGGAGCCGATTATAAAATCTGACCGCGTTTAATCTTGCATTAATTTTCTTGGGAATGGCATACCACACCAATCTATTGCTTAAAATGGTAGGGTAAGCTGGAATCTCTAATCTTGAAGGGAAAATAATGAATTCCAAATCTTGAAGTAGGCCACGGGAAACTACCCACGAAATCATGGAAATTTACAGATAATTACGAAAAGGAATCTCTGGAGAGTCATGATTCCTTAAATCCTTCAGGGATATGGCACTCCAAAAAAGATTTCCATAAATTTCTTTTATTTCAATTCATTGGTCAAAAACTGGCTACCTGATGGCTTTCTCGAATTAACTCCGGAATAAAGTCAACACGTTTTCCTTACCATTTTATTAGATTGTTCCAAACGGTTTTGAAAATATTAGGTTGGTGCAAAAATAATGACGTAATAATGTCGTTTTTTAACTTATTTTTTAAAGTCGAAAAACGACATTATTACGTCATTATTTTCGCACCAACCTAATAGTAAAACTGGGGATAAATCAGCTAAACACTTGCAAAATTTCTTTGAAATTTGACTTATTGATTTTATTTCGCTCCTTGATGAGTTCGACTTTAATTTTATGCTAATGTCCGGCCCCCAAAATAACATAGGGGGTGTTGAAAAGTTATAGTCCCAACCATTGTCAGAAATCCTTAGTCTAGTATTTGATCATTAAAATACTGATTCGGGAAGGTGGATTGCACTGACAACAGTTTTTTTTTCCTCGTTTATCAAACAAACCAATTCAAATCGAAATTCATTAGAAAGTATTTAAGTATTTCACACAACCACGGTAGAATGATAGAAAACTGTGCCTAGAATTAGTTTATTATATCTTCTGTGCCGCCCTTTCTTCTATCCGTCAATTCTCTGTCGTTTACAGTTTATTTCACAGTTTAGTTGGGAAAACTTGCAAAGCGCCAAGTCGTGTTCCCCATGGGCTCTCATTTGAGAACCAAACACAAATTGTCACTGTCTGCAGTCTTTTACTTTCATTTTTGCATCGTACTGTTCCAGGCGATAAAAATTGCCCTTTCGTAAACGAAAAAGTACAGTGGCACTTCGGTTTTCGAATTTAATTTGTTCCTGAAGGCCGTTCCTGAACCGAAGATTACGAAAACTGAAATAATTTTCCCATAGGAATCAATGTAAAATGGATTAATCCGTTCCTGGAGCCCGGATGATTTCTTATTCTAACTTTTAAAACTGTATTTTGTTTACAAGTTCATATACAAAACCAATAAAAATCATTAGATTAAGAAAAGATAGACACAACTAAATAAGGAATAAAGCTGCGCATAACAAAGAAAGGCAATTTTATTCATCCTTACCTGCGCTGAGGAGTTTCGATGACACAAGTGGAGGGTGGAGAGGAGGTGGGAGGAATGGATGTTATTGTTTGGAACGGGAGTCCCCCATCTTCTGGACTTTCTGTTTCTCACAAGCAGATTTTGCCTGGGACTCACTTGGCCTCTTTTTCACCAAAATCCTTTGTATTGAAACTTGCTTTTGCGTCTGTTTCACAGTTTTACGGAAGTCAGATATAGCACTCTCATTGAATATGTTACTGACACGGCTTGCTACTGCCTTATCAACGTGATACACTTCAGCAAAATTTTTCACTTCACCCCATTTTTTTTTATTTTTTTTAAGCATTTCACCCCAAGCAAGGCGGGAAGCCACTAGGACGCAAGGGGTTACAGAAAATTTAGAGCAAGATCAGATAGGAGTGATAGAAGAAAGGATGAGGGTAGTGGATATAGCAACTGGAGATGTAGATTGACATTACACTTGAATAGCTGGAGATTATAGCTCTCAGGGAAACTGGAATAGGGAACGGAGTTCCACAGGCGAGAGGTGTGAGACATGAAGCTATTAGAGTAGAAGAGACGGCTACATTTAGGAGTTTCGACAGTGAAGGGGTGAGAGCGGGATGCCAGCCACGTAGGGCGCTTGAACTCATGAAATCTGGGAACCAGCGAATGCAGCTCCTCGGAGCAATTACCATGAAAGTATTTGTAGAACAGACAGAGAGAGGCGACGGCGCGTCTGTGAGAAAGTGACTGTAGACGAGATGCCAGAGCAGGGCCAATTGCATATCCGCCTCTGGATATTCTTATCAAGAACCCCGAGGCAAACAGAAGGGGCACCAGACCATATATTTGCAAACATTTCCTTAATAAGAGCACTAGGCACATAATCCTCTTCCCTCCTGCACAACACAAGATCTACCAGCAAAAATCAGGCAACAGTTCTTAGCGTGTATACTCTGAATGCGGACTGAGGCAAGACTAGCGCCAATCACGCCACACGCTCAGTCACTCGGTGATCACGTGCTGTCCACGTGGTGCAGTTGGTTTGTTCAGCAACCGAGTTATGGTACAAAAAACGGGGCAAATTTTCTTCGACAACCGATTTTTTTTTTCGAAAAGGGAGCCGATCGACAACCGACGTTCCACTGTAGTTATCATGAAATCAGAAACCAGTGCCAACTCTCAAATCTAAACGACATCCATAAAAAGCTTTCCTTTGTCTGCGGTAGAATATGAAACGTGTCAGTATCTGTCTATATTTCTGAAATGAGGTATTATGTACACTATTTACATTATTCGGACTATTGTCTTCATCTTTGTTGCCATATTTATCACAACGTTTCGGCCGTTGTACGCTCCGGCCTTCTTCAGGTGGTTGGAATGTCGAACTGAACCCTTTATTTCACTCGCTGGTGTAGACCGTTTTAGTTCCACGTGCCATGTCTATTGGATGTCAGTTATCAGTTATCTCCTGTCAATTCCCCTCTCCAAGTTCTCCACTTCCTTAACCATTATTGAACTCACACTCTTTGGATCATGTCCCTGGATCTAACTAACACCTTTATCCACTGTGCCATGTGTCCTTGAGTCTACCGCAGCGAGCGAAATAAAGCGTTCAGTTCGACATTCCAACTACCTGAAGAAGGCTGGGGCGTACAACGGCCGAAACGTTGTGATAAATATGGAAACAAAGATGAGGACAATAGTCCGAATAATGTAAATAGTGTATGAAATTTGTCGTCTATTACGATCTAGTGAACATGAAAGGACCATTACTGAAGACGTTTATTGTTATCGCCATCATCCGGTAAAGAATTAATTACGCACTAGTAAACAAAAAAAAACCCTGTTATTCTTCAGTATGGAATTACACAGGCGAACTCTGCAATACAGACCCACAAAAATAAGGTCTTTAGGATGGGAGAATTTTCAACATCTTCCATACTTAACAGATTTAACGTCTAGAGCATTGCTTTGTTTCTATCACCAGAAACGAATAAGGTTAAAACAGTCTTTCAATTATTCTTGTATTATTTTTAGTTTTCTCGCCTTTTGATATAGATATTATTATAAACAACATTTCGACCAGGTACCCTCTGGCCATCATCAAGTGTTCATTCATAGGCTGATAAGGAAATACCAGAAAACTGATAACTGCTCATCTCAAAAATGAAATAAGTTTTAAAAGCACTACAAAAGCCATCATGACTATATTTAAAAAGAATCCAACATTGAATATAAAAAGGCTCCAAAACGAATATCCTTCTGAACGGTTGTGTAGTGGATATAGGTGTTGCTTATACAGGTTTTACTGTCGTTTAGTGTCTATGACGTACAAATCTAGTAGGAATGAACAATAAGAGAAGGTACAATATCGCAATAATCAACAGATAGTCCACATGAGCCAATCAATAGACGCCAGTTGATGACAACAAGGTGTGTCTAAATAATACAAAAATATTGAAGATTACTTTCTCAGAAATTAAATAATAGTGTTTCAACAATTTTCTTTTTCAGGGACAGCTCAGTTTTATATTTATATATATATATATATATATATATATATATATATATATATATATATATATATTGGAATCACAAAATTGCTTTCTAGTTGAGGTTCCGTCCTTGGAAATGAATGTTATTACATTTTTGATTGATAGCATTCAGATAAATTTAATTTACATTCCTTTTTATATACTTTTATATCTGGTATATAATATTGGTATCAATATTGACTTTCATCGGATTATTTTCAGGTGGGATGTTTTTTGGGTTTTTTGTTTTTTTTGGTAATTTGGTAAAAAGTTTATATTTAGCATGCTAAAAACTGATATAGATTTCTTTCTTTCCTCCGATATCTCATTCTTACACATTCTCTCTCTCTCTCTCTCTCTCTCTCTCTCTCTCTCTATCTATCTATCTATCTATCTATCTATCTGTTAAAACCTATCTGTTAAACTCAGTCTTCTACTCCCACATTCTCTCAGAATATATTTATAATTTCGTTTCTTTTCCCAAACAATATAATATTTGAGCACCAATAATAAAAGGTCAAAATAAGAAGTTAGATATTTAAATCTACGAACCTACAAAATACTTAGAAATACAGGTTTTCGCAGGTGTTTTCATTTACATTGACAGTTTTAATGGCAGTTATGCAATCGAGCGCTACACTTTCAGACGGACTCATACGCTCTTGCTAAGTAGTAGAATTATCTCGAAGAATCAACTGCAAAACAGATTCCAGCCGAATCTTTATCGTGCCTCAGGCATTGTCATAAATATCTCTGCGGTCACTACAAACTGTCTCAAGCCTTTTCATCACTCAGTGTGGTTCTCGTCTGGAGAACTCAACAAGCAGAAGTCAAAATAGAACACAACATGCAACAACACGTATTGTGAAGATATTAACAAACGCAGATTCTATCACAGAGAAAGAAATTCTTTGGAAGAACAAAAAAAAAAACCGCTAATTCAGTGAACAATTAAACATTAACTTTAATTTATAATTGACATGGTGGTGTGCAAAAGTGGACGCTTAAGGTGTGAGCTACATATTGGTAATGTCAAAATTAATAGTGAAGCGGAAAAGTATATACACGGAAATCTGAAGGCGCATACTAACAGCGAAATTTTCTTCCAGAAAATATGTAAGTCCTAATAGTAAGATTAACCGTTTCCTTAGACGTATTCTTTGACAGTAAGCATTTCTGTTGGTTGAAATTCATAAAATCTTTCTCTTAAAACAGTTTTTCATGAAAATTAGTTTTCTAAATGGGACTGTAGAATTTAACGCGGTTTTATTTCATTACCTTTTGTACGAAGTAATGTGGAAAGTCAACATTTTTTTGTCTTCGAGTTACACGTGCTATCCATTTTAGTTGCTGCCGCTGTTGGAATTCTTCAAGTGATATGGTTTCTGTTATGTGGTGCACCTACTGAATCGGCAGAGACTTCTCCGTAGATGCCTCTGAATATTGTTCTGACATTGTATGGGCCGAAGATCTTCTGCATCTTCTCCGATAAGCCCTTCTCCTCTTCGACCTTTCTATTTCTGCCTGCAGAAGCTTATGTTATGTTTACAGGGTAACTGTCATTCCGAGAGTACTGATCATTTTCTGTTAGCAAGTGTTTGGGTCACCACTTATCGGACGATCTCTATATTTATGTTTTTCGAGGGTGGCAGATGAAATGGGGGTATTTTCCAGTAATGGTTGTCTTGTGTTAAGCGAGAACAAGAGACGAGTAATCGATAAGGCAGTAGATAACGATTGAAGTTGCATTAAAATTTTTTAAAGATCAAAGTTGGCTGGAAAGCAAGAAACCGGAAGAAAGTTCCACAAATGAAAAATGTGAGAAATGTAACTGTTAACACAGAACTTAAGGTTACATTTAACCAATTCAACTGTAAAATAATGAGACCTACTTGCCAATCTAGTACTGCGTTTAAATTCATAAAGTCTTGGTACCATAAATGTCACTTTATCAATACATCTGGAAAAGATTTCAACTGCTTATATCTACAGTCGACGGTTCCATTCTCAACAGGGGTGGACGAGAGATGAATACTACAACATGAAAAGAGATGGTGTTAAAATATATATAAACCCAAGTTCTCCTCTGAAATTTGAGAAATAATAGTTATTTTCCAAGCATAGCCGAAAGTATGGGGCATCTAGTGAGGATCGAACTCACTTTTCAGTTGTAATTGATCTAGAGAAACAAGCTTGCTAACCATTGCACCACGCCGAGGTGCCCTGATTTTCCAAGCATAGCTTAGATGTGGCATAAGGCCGAAATTAGAGAGAACCCAGTGAGAATCGAACTCACTACTTAACCGTAATAGTTCTAGCGAGACAAGATTGCTAACCATTACACCAACTCGAGGTACCCATTCTGAGAAATAATAAGTCCAGTTGTAATACTTCTAAAATCTGCAATCGCAAAACTATACCAACATTAGTTTAAAATTAACGAACACTTACTTTTTTCCAGTACATTCCACTTCTTAGTGAATAGTAAATATATAAGTAAATGAATAAATAAGTGAAATATTTTTTAATGATTTATTAAGTCTACAATGTTGACAGACATTCAGGAAAATTACAAAGGAAATCAAAATTGAAATGGCTTTTTCGAAAATATTTCTTTAAAATAAAACAAAATAAATCTATCGTTCAGGAAAATTATATGTACTTTCATCATTTATTCAACGCACGAAACAATTTTCTTTTAAAACATAATCGCTGTAGAAGAATTTAAAATCAATTTAAAGATGGATATACGGCGAAGATGCGTTGAAACAAATGATGAGGACAAAGACACGATCAAATTGGAACAAAGAAATACGGAAAATACATTTTTAAATTTATCAATTTATGAAATATTAAAAATCATTTCGTTTGTCTGTCTGTTCGGTGCAAACACGTACCCAATTGACTATTCATAAGTCAACCCAGGTTTATTTAAATGCACATGTACAACGGTTTATGATGGGGGCACCTCTAAAAATGTAGATGACCAGAGCATGGTGCCTTATCTGTCATCTTGGCGAGCTCTCTCAACTGCTTCGAGGAAGAATTGGCTAGTAGCATTCAAAACCAAAATAGTCGCCTTTCATCATCCCTTTCGACCTCTAAGCAAACTTGTTTCGCTAGATCAATTACGACTGAGTAGTGAGTTCGATCCACACTGAGCGCTCTGTACTATCAGACTAGTGCCACATCTAAGCAAGCTTGATTCGCTAGATCAATTACAATGAGTAGTGAGTTCGATCCACACTGAATGCGTTACACTGTCAGCCTAGTGCCACATCTAAGCAAGCTTGTTTCGCTAGATCAAGTACGACTGAGTAGTGAGTTCGATCCACACTGAGCGCTCTGTACTGTCAGACTAGTGCCACATCTAAGCAAGCTTGATTCGCTAGATCAATTACAATGAGTAGTGAGTTCGATCCACACTGAATGCGTTACACTGTCAGCCTAGTACCACATCTAAGCAAGCTTGTTTCGCTAGATCAAGTACGACTGAGTAGTGAGTTCGATCCACACTGAGCGCTCTGTACTATCAGACTAGTGCCACATCTAAGCAAGCTTGATTCGCAAGATCAATTACAATGAGTAGTGAGTTCGATCCACGCTGAATGCGCTACACTGTCAGCCTCGTACCACATCTAAGCAAGCTTGTTTCGCTAGATCAATTACAATGAGTAGTGAGTTCGATCCACACTGAGCGCTCTATACTATCAGCCTAGTGCCACATCTAAGCAAGCTTGTTTCGTTGGATCAATTAGGTTTGATTACACTGATTGATCTATATAGTCGGCCCTGTGTCACATCTAAACTACGCTAAGAACGTAATTTGGTGCATTTCGATATGGTGCAATGGTTAGTAGGTTGATCTCTCTAGATCAATTTTGACTGAATAGTGAGTTCGATCCTCGCTGAGCCCTCCATACATTCGGTCTTGTGGCACATTTAAGCTACGATTAGAAAATTATTTAAGGCACTTTTATATGGTGTAATGGCGAGTAAGCTTGTCACGCTAGATCAATTACGACTGAATAGAGAGTTATCTTATCACTGGGTGCCCCATAATTTCCGCCTTGTGCCACATCTAAGCTACGTTTATAAAAAAAACATTTTAGGCACTTCGAAGTCGTACAATAGTTAGTAAGCTTGTCTCGCTAGATCAGTTACGACTAAATAGTGAGTTATATCCCCACTGGGTGTCCCACACTTTCGGCCTTGTGCTACATCTAAGCTACATTTAGAAAATCATTTTGGGCACCTCGATGTGTTGAAATGGTTATCAAACTTGCTAGATCAGTTAAGACTGGAAAGTGAGCTAGTTCCTCGCTGGGTGCCCAATACTTTCCGCCTTGTGCCACATCTAAGCTACGTTTATAAAAAAAAAACATTTTAGGCACTTCGAAGTCATACAATAGTTAGTAAGCTTGTCTCGTTAGATCAATTACGACTGGATAGTGAGTTAGATCCCTACTGGGTGCCACATACATTCGGCCTTGTGCTACATGTAAGTTACGCTTATAAATCTACCATGAGCACCTGTATGCCGTGTAATGCCGAGAAAGCTTGTCTCGTTAGATCAAATACGACTGGATAGTGAGTGAGATCCCTACTGGGTCCACATACATTGTGCTACATCTAAGCTACGCTTACAAAAGCATCATCATCATCACCGAGTTGACGCTTATTTGTCTCTAGCCATGATAAACAGTGGTACTTTCAATGAGGTTTCTTATCTGGAACGTCTGTTGGGTACTCAAGCTTTGTCTGGACCTCAAGTGGTATTTGTATATAAAATCCATAACCTGAAACTGATTTAGAAAGTACCTGACTCCTTCTGACCTTGCCTGCCTTTATAACAATCAGATCAGACTAAAAATGGAATAATACTGCCATACCTGTACCGAAGCTGCTTAATTCTCACTTTCCAGCCTTGTTCAAAGCAGTTTACGCGGACTTGTAGGTTATAGGTTATTTTCAACCCTACAACCCCTTTCCCTACAGGTGAAACGTTATTAGCCCCTAGCTACTCTATTGCTATCGCTATTTTCACGGTAGGAGTTCAGACTTTCACAGTTTGAATCTATTATGTCACATACACAGGGCTGAATCATTCTCATTCCCTTCATATTTCATTGATAAGGACGACGTTCCGCTCAGAAAGCTTCTAATATTTTGTCGAACACTCTCCGGAAAGGAGGCTCCTCCGAACATTCCAAAACTTAATCTTTTCAATTCTAACGTAAACTTTTATCCATCTTACATATAATAATATATATCATAATCTTCACTTTTTACCTCTTCCTCTATCACTCTCTTTTAAGGCTTGTATTTGGTGAACAATAGAATTTTAAAATGTCCTTCTCAAAAAGATTTCTGTAAAATTTGGATATTGCTTATATGTTCAGCCTCTTCTTTATCTGTGAGGAGATTATTCAAAATTTGCTTACATATGAGAGGATTGATATTACATAACCGCTCTTTACTCCTTTCATACTTTCTAACAATATTTTCCTAAAGCTCTATTCTGACGTTTAGGCATTAAAAATTGTTTTTACGAATTAGAAATACCAAGTGCTGTAAGGTTGGATGTACGGGTGGTGTAAAGGAGGCACGAAGGAGTATTGGATAGCGGCTTGGATTGAGGAATCGGAGAGCCGAGTTCGAATTCCAGTCGGATCCATTATGTTCACGTGCTAATACCCTTGGGAAAACTATGAATCCTCTTCTTTCACCCCCACCACCCATTTATGGGTAAATAGCAGGATAGACTTAGTTCTAAAGAAACTTGCGTGGCAACCAGTCTAGGAGAAAGTAAGTATGAATTCAAAATTGTATGTATCCATGACGTAGCCCATACTATATAGCTACGGAAAGCATTGGCTCAATGATCCCGACTACGGTCGAAATATCATGAATGAAATGATAACGGCGAGGAATTCAAAATTTCAATTGCAGTCTGTTTCGTTATATTTAATTACGCGTAAAGGAATCCACCTTTAATTCTACCCTCCAGATACGGTTTAATATTACTTCGAGCAGTAAATCATTATTATCTTCAAAACGATGTTTGTCTGGCTTTAAATAACCGGCAATGGTTTAAAAAAGTAAATGGTTTGAAAATCGCTAAAAAAAAAACAAATCTATCAATCAACATTTATTTTGATAACTCTTTACTTTAGTCTTTCCAGAATAAAAAAATACAAATTTGATGGAAATCCCCAAATGTTGCTTGGAGCAAATTATTCTCAGAAATAGCGAAAAGTTCTGGAAGAATGGAATGCTGAACATTGGTAGAAGACAATAGAAGAAAACATTGAATCTACTGTTCAATAAATCAATGACAGCATGAAATATATCTTATATTTTAGACTTACAAAACAGAACGAACTTTTTACTTTAACCATTATGTTGTTCAATAAGTTTCTGTCGGAAATAAATAAAACTGTCATTTGTTTTCTTTTTTTTTTAAACCGAAGAACTTTTTTACGTTACCCAATATGTATTTCTATGAATTTAATATAAATAAGTTTTGTTTAACGGAATAAACCGAACAATTTGTTTTATTTTATCCAATACACTGGATGCATATCAATAATTTAACATGACTAAAAACCTGTCAGTAGTTCAAATTAATTCTAGTTTGGTTTGTTTGTTTGTTTTGTTTTAGGGCATATCAACACCTCAATGGGTTATTTAATGCCGACAAGATTTTTGTTGCTGGTAATATTTTTCTTCAAAAATGTATTGCTGCTAATAATTTTTTTCTTCAAAAATTCCTTTCTGGTAATATTTTTACAAAAATATATTGCTGGCATTAAAACCTATTTTTAAATTTTCATAGTGTTTTTGACTCCAGTTTAGGGTTTAACCCTTCGCCCATAGTTTTATGGTCCGGTTCCTTGTACCACGGTGATAGTCCAAGGTAGAACAAATAAAGAAGAACGCGAACACAGGTATGGAATAACACAGATATATTACAAACAGGAATATATTCAGAGAAGTAGAAGTGTTAGTATGAATAATCAGTTTTAGTAGAGAGAACAATGTAGTCTCGACCAGTATCTCTATTCTTGTAGTAATTGTCTGAACGCGACTCTGTTTCGGACTGCCTCTGACTCGACTCTTGACTCGCCAATTGTAAGATCATTAGGTACCAACACAAGATTACTAATACTTGAAATTGATCTAACATTCAGTGTCTCAAATGTATACACACCTTTACGTGTATCATACAAAGAATTAGGAAAAGGTTTGGGGACGAGTAATTTTATTTTCAGCAAGATGGAATACCACTACACTACTATCATGATGTATCATACTTGAATTAAGTCTTGCCAAACAGATTGGAAGAAGAGGTTCTGTAGAATGTCTTGCTCATTGACAAGAATTTAGACTTTTCTTGTGGGGATACTTAAAAGAGAAATCCTGCACTACAAAGCCAGTAGCAGTTACTGAAATGAAAGTAACCATAGAGCAAAGAATACCCATCGAAATGTTAATTGCTGCTTTTGATTCCATTGTGTCGTTTTATCAGCAATGTCTGGATCAAAGCAGTTACCAATTTGAAAATATGCGATGACAAAATCTTAAGAGCATGCGTTTGTAATAAATTATGTATAGTTGGTTAGATCTGCTTGAATTATTTCTTCGTTTTTTGAGATACACTGTATTAAATAATGTTAAGTAGTAGCGATGGTCATAAATCATTCATGCAGTGCTGACCAATTTCCTTACTATCTTTCCTTAGATATCTGTTTGTTGTGTTATGTCTCGCAAATAATTTCTACAGACCCCAACACCACATCACAGACTCTATCAACGAAGAAAGGCTTCTTTTTCATATTCGGGCTAGAATACGAGAGAGGCCGTCGCGGTAGCATCGTTTCTAGGAGGAAGCGGGAGGAAGATTTTCAGGGGAACATATCTCGACACATTGGTTTAGCATATCACGTGCTGGCTTGCCTCTCTAAAGAATCTTGAGGCGTGTTGACTCTTCAAAATTCTAGCGGTTGTTTGTTGTTTTCGAGCAGTTTTGGTCATTTTGCCGAAAACTTAGACAAAGGCTATCTATCACTATCAGAATTCCAAACACACGAGGTAGGGTGGGAAATTCTGACTAGTAGTTTGTGACGTTGGGGTTTACTGGATAGTGGCATGAGAAATCGGAGAGCCGAGTTCGAATTCTAGTCGGGTTCCTTACATTTACCTACGCGCAAGTAACCATCAGAAAGATAAGAATCCATTTATTCTCTCAGCCAGCTATGGGTTAAAATAGGAGGATAGGTTGGGCCATACAGCCTTGATTGGTAACCAGTCTACCGCAGAAAGAAACGGTAGCCTATTTAAACAGTCTTGTGCATATTCAGTCATGAATCAAATTGTACAACTTAATTCGCTGACTGTATAAAATAATCTTCAGCAAATTTTAAATGGAAACTTTTATTTTGTCCACGTGTGTATAGTGTCACTTTGATTTTTATCATTCTTTTATGTCCTATCATATTTCTTAAATGACACTTATGATTTGCCTATTTCTCCTTGATAAGTCGACGTCCTCCTCTTGATCCAAAGATTGAACTCATAATGTTCTAGAAACGATCACAAACGTACAGAAAACATTTATCAAGTAGGTCATATCAACCAAAGTCCTTACGTTTCTTTTTTAAAAATATCTACCAGCTTTAATATAGCAGGAGAGAAATCTCAATGGATAAGTTTTGTCTCTAATCAAATGTGCTTGCCGAAGAAGTACTATAGTCTGTGCGTTCACAGGACTTTTACAGACCATTATTTTTCACCTTATCTCTCTGCATATATCAAACACAGTCGAATTAGTGTGCAAAGAGTTTTACCAATACCTAGTAGATCTTCAAGTGCCTGCTAATAGTTTAAAGAAAGAACTGTCTTTTTGACAACCAGCTGTCTATGATAATAGCTGATTCATAATTTAGCATTTGTTAATTAATTTGTTTACAAGCTTTCCCCACAAACAACTACACCGTTTAAAAATTAACTAACAAATACGATTAGACGCATTCAAACTAGCAGCAACACACTTTGTTTTTTCTTATCACTAAAGACATCGAAAACACTTGCGATTTAAACATTGAACATTTTAAATTCTAACAGTCTGTTTGTTGAGCGAATGCTTTGTACGTTTAATTCATTCATTTGTATATATATATATATATATATATATATATATATATATATATATATATATATATATATATATATATATTACATTTTCTAGCTTTCTTACTCTTGGTGTGCAAAGATACTCAATACACATTACTGATGCTATGTTTTGTTCTCCATTTTGTTTCTCATTATCTCTCAACTTAAACCGTGTAATTAACGGTGTAATTAAATAATTGGTCGATAAAGAAGATAAAAGGAAGCGTGTGTTAATCTTAATCAGAATTAAAGTCAAGAAAGACGTTATTTGTATTTCTTCTTCATTATTATTATTATTATTATTATTCTGTCTAGAATTATCAGATTATTAAAGTCATTAAGAAAGACGTTATTTGTATTTTCTTATTATCATTATTATTATTATTATCATTATTATTATCATTATTATTATTATTATTATTTTACAACTGAACAATGGATTGATGCGGAAAAAGCTTCAATGGACAAACTCAAACAAAATTGCCTGAAGCTCTGTAATATATGTGCTGGCTGGTTCCTTGCGATATCGTTCTTGGAACCATTCGACGTGGTATAATTACAGACTCTCGAAAAATATAATGATACGTTTTGGAACAATAATGGTGCATTCTTCTTCCTGATTTAAGAGATGAAGTTTGTCCTTGCTGCTCTTAAAAATCTCTTGGACTGCCTTCATTATTAGCTTTCAGGCGAGAGATCTTTCTGTCTTTTTTTTAAAAACAGAATATATTTTGTCTTTTCAAAAATATTTTGGTGAACGTATACTTCCTAGTCATCTACGTAATAAGTACTATGAGTGTGTATGCACCCGCGCGCGCGCGCGCGTGTGTGTGTGTGTGTGTGTGTTTGTGTGTGTTTGTGCGGGAATGTGTCTAAAAATTTTAACATAGATAACAATATATCTGTAAAAAGATAATGTGGATAAGAAGAAAACTTAATCGACGCGTTTCGTTCTCTGATGGACATTATGAAGACAAATCAGTTAACAAAACACGTCGGTTGGAATAAGTTTTCGTTTGTCTTTATTTTATATATATATATTATATATATATATATATATATATATATATATATATATATTGAGTTTTTCGACCAACACATAACTCCAAACCAGTATTTTAATGTTTAATCACAGAAAGGATGTGGAAGTGAATAACATCGAAAATATTTCAGCACAATCATTACATATATATATATTTATATATATATATATATATATATATATATATATATATATATATAGGCAGCATATATTCATTCAAACATGTTTCATTGAATAATATAGACATATTACTTATACTACTTATTATGATACTGATTCTTATCTTATCAAATTTTGATGTTAAGATGAAATTCACTTATTAAGGTGTCGTAGCTTTCTAACTGAAGTACTTTCGGACTTTTCTAAGATCATCTTCAGAAGTAAATTTAAAACGCAGTTACAATATATTGTCTTTAGTAATTGTTATCTTCCTCTCTCTCTCTCTCTCTCTATATATATATATATATATATATATATATATATATATATATATATATTCTACTAAACAGCAGGGCAGGGTGGGTCCTTTAGCCTCGAGTGCCAACCAGTCTAGGAGGAGGAAAAACTGAATTATAACCATGTGAAGGGTCGATTGGGGTCCGTATATTACTCTGTGCGCCATTTCTTTAAATTCGGGTCTTCCAAGAAGTGTGAAGGTTTTATTACAAAGCCCTGACCCCTATAATGAAATGTGACGAGAGTCTGCCCGCTGGGTTCTAAGATCTGAGCCGCTGGCCTCTCATACGTGAAAAAACGACATGATAGTACTCAGCGCAGACACACACACACATATATATATATATACACACACACACTATATATATATATATATATATATATATATATAGTGTGTGTGTGTGTGTGTATCAAAAATACTTTCGCAAGTAAATCTTATCAGACCCAAGATATAAATGGTATAATTTCTGATGAGACTTACTTCTCGAAATAAATCATGACTTATTACCGTATTTTCGTGATGTGTTAAGCTATACCTTGATGTATATTATATTGCTCTGTATTCTATACATTGAGATCTCTATGGATCCATTTTTCAATATTTTATATTAATTGAACCACTTGGATTATCCTTTCCACTTGCGGATTTTTTAAATAAACATTAACACCAATTTCTCCGGTCAAGTTGAAAATATACTTCCATTCAGGTCATGTTATTAACAGACATGTATTAAAACAAAGAAAAAATAATTAATGAACTCTTATGTGATATCATCCCCATATGGCAGGGAAGTGAATTTAAAAATCTCCCCACATATGAAGAAGAGACTTGAACCAACAGAAAACGGGTTCATGGAAGAATGCTGAGTATACCATGTGAGCAACGACGTAGTTTTAGAGAAAATGGAAATAAAAAGGACACTTATACTTAAGACCAGGAAGAGAAATTTATATAGTAAGCGTTCATATTGAGGAAAGAGGGCTCAGAAAATTTGATACCAAAAGGGACAGATGAAAACAACGCATAACTTGAGCTTGAGGAAAAGAATGGCAGAACAGTGTTTAGGGGAGATTTCAAAAAGACAAAATTTATAAAGAGCTACAAAGGATATATAATTTTGGAAAGCCAGAATCTCCAACGCCCAGAAGGGACATTCACGCAGTAGTAGACAAAGAAATAGACAGTGAACTAAATAAACTGATATGCATCAGCGAGGAAGCATTCTGGTGCACAGTATATGCGTATAAAACAAACATAGTGATGGAAACGCGCACATATTATACATACATATGACTATTGCATTTGATGCATTGTTATGTATTAGGTCCCTTTTGTGTTCATAGACAGATTCAATACGTGCGACCGTGTAACAATTTATCGTTTTGCCGATTGTATAAAACAGTATAGCTTCGAATTTGAAACTAATTCACGATTATCTAGAACGTTCGACTTCAGGAATCCAAACCTGAAATAATAAAAAAAAAAAATAGAGTTCCTGTCTGAAATTTCAACAATCATCTTTATTCCGCAACAGAACGCCCAAATTTTCAGGCCATGAAAGTCTTTGCAATGCAGTTTGTTGGACGAGATTCACACATACCAGGTACATTTTGACAGTGCAAAATATTTCCTTAACAAACGTATCTGAATAATTATTGTTTCTTTTTTATCAATGTTTACATATTACAAGAATCGAGAGTTTCTCAAGATAGAGGGTTACTGCTAAATTGGTTATGGTAAGCCATAACTTATTTAACAGTAACCCTGAGGCCTGTCATATGAAGCGGTCACTATGGAGGCGACGGGAGATTTCCACGGCTACGAAGGGGCGCATGTATCAGGCTATTGTTCGGATTATCCTTCTCTATGGTTGGGAAACGTGGCCACTTAGAGCGGTTGACCTACGAAGGTTTGAAGTGTTCGACAACGATTGCCTTCGCTGCATTCTACGATGCCGCCGAATCGATCGTGTGCCCATAACCACACTACGTCGTCTCCGTCCTCTTCAACCCGTCCTTCTCCCCGATGTACTTCTCCCTCCTTCTGTTCCAGGCTGGCAAAAACGTGTCGGTGGGCAGCTGAGGGCGTGGGCTAGCACAATCAAGGATGACCTAGCAATACTATCGGGTTCACAAATAGTTGGTCTTCGACGATGGAGTCGCGATTGGCTCACCATTCCGTGTGACCTGGCTCAGGATCGGCGAGCGTGAGCAGCGATGGTCCGTGATACTGTACTTGCTCGGGAGGAAGCCGGTTCAACCCGACCAGGGTGAAAACTGAAACAATTCAAAGTCAAAAAAGGTCTGTCATATGAATAAAAGAAGAGGCGGTAAGAAAAAAAAATACTAAGTATAAGGAGGTTAGATAATTTTAACAATGTTTTATGTGAATGAAGTTATTTCATTTTTAGACGAGGTAAACTATTTCCTACATTTTTACATACTGTCATAAAGACAGCACACATTTGGTCTCACTATAGATAGAGCTAAAAATCAAATCGGAATTATCTTTATTAATGATGTCAATCCTAATTGGGAAATGCAGAAATTAATAATATCAAATACTATATCGCAATAACTCTTGTAAGTTTTTTCAGATTTAAAAATGTGACTAGGCGTTGATGTTCTGTAAGAATTTGAATGCACGACCTAGATGTTTTCATTATTATTTTTTAAAGAACGCCCTGTTAGCATTAGAATGAAGCAATTTAAATAATGAGGAATTAGCACTTGGAAAATTTGACACTCACAAGACATATTGATGGCAAACAATAAATAACCTTTATAACGAGGTTTGTTAAAAGGATGGCAAAACAGAGGATGTCAGTGATATTAAAAACAAACGTTCCTAAGAGCTACAAGGATAGGGGAAAGTGGTGCGCCATGGACAGCCCAGACGCAGAAGGCACACGGCATATAAAAGAATAAGAAACATTACCAGAAAATACATTCGTATATAATTGCAGTTAAAGAGGATTCAGAATAAACATGAAAAACTGTAGTCTTATACGTCGAACGTTTTATTGTGCTTTCGTAAATGCAATTTCCGGTCAGATTAGATTTTTGAAAATCGGATTAGGTTAGATTATTTCAAAATGCCAATGGCATGTTTGTTTGTTTGTTTGTTTTTTTTTTTTTGTCTTTTTTGAAAAGAAATAAAACATAATCAAATACGTGATGCCTTAATCCTGTGTGCAAATTATGGAGGCATTAAATAGAAATAAATAAATAAAAATCCTTAGAATTGAGTTTAAACGAAGTTTCGGGTCGATGTGCTTTTCCTTTGTGTTTGATGTATTATATTAAAAATAAATAGGATTTTTATCAAAGAAATATGTTTGTGATTACGAGATTAATTTTTTCCTCATTTCCATCCCAGTTTTCAGTGAAATAATTCTCTTATATATTTTCTAGTGTTTAAGTGGGTGGATTATAAAATATAGGGATTGTTTAACTGATTCCTTTAATAGAATATTCACATCTTCATATCAGCTTTCGTTTACTTTTTCGGGAGGCAATTGTTTTGAAAAGCTGGCTCTCATTTAAACTATAAATTTAACCACTTGGATCTGGCTGAAAAGATATCGCGCGTGGAATTGATTTCTCCAGAATGTGTGGCATTAACTCAGCAGAATTTTATTTATTTATTTATTTTTAAGGAATGGCTGTCCAGACATCTCGAGATTTTTGTTTTATTTTATTCAGAAGGTGAAGTTAAGAAATGTGCAAAAATTCTATGTCCTGGAGCAGATGACGAGATATACCTCTTCCCACTAAGAAATACGTTCTGTTACGTGCAAAGGATGCGAGTGGGACGGAAGAGTGGCACAAATTCTTCTTCAGGATCTGTTTTTTGTTTTCAGGTTTCGACAGATATATACTGAGTATCCATAAAGTGTCTTTACAAACCAAGAGATATCTTCATCAGACTTGTTCTATATACTCAGTAGTTATCCACGTTTTAAATCACATTACATTAGTTCATTTCGGGTATCCTGTCGATGACAGATGTACTGTTAAATGAACCCTTAAAATTTCGAGACCGGTGGATTGAAAGGGATGGTCCAATTCCCTGGCCAATTCTTTTACCAGATATCACACCTCTGGAATTCTTTCTGTGCGGTTATGTTAAAGATATCGAGTAGGACGAATTGGAATATCGAAAGATTCGTTTCTAAAGCTAAAAAAAAGTATTAAGAAATAAAAAAAATTTCGTTAGAACCAAAAACAAAAAGTATGTAATATCAGTACTCCTATACAGCTGCGAAATCTGGACAATTTCTTCACAAATGCTGAGGAGGCTCGAGGCAATAACGATGTGATTCTGAGAGTGCCATCGGTGGAGAATTGTGTATGCAAATAGCATATTATGATTTCATCGTATATAAAAAAGAATATTTACTTTTATATGCAAAGGGAATAGTATGAATTTATTATGTATAATACGCCCCTCTTATTTTTTATATGCAAAAAAGCACAAGATTTTACTGTGTATAATACAAAGCACTTATTTTGTATGCAAAGTGCATTATATGATGTTAATGTGTATAATACCACTCTTTCGTTTTATATGTAAAGAGCATAATGTGATTTTATCGTGTATAACGCCAGTCATTATTTTTTATTTGCAAAGAGCAAGAATACTATCGTATTTTTTTTTAAACTCTTTTGTTTATAAACAGAAAAATGTTGAGTTTTCATGTTGCACGCCGTCTTTTTTTTTAAGCATTTCATCCCAAGCAAGGCAGGAGTGGCATTAGCATGCAAGGTGTTACAGAAAATTGAGAACAAGACTAAAGAGGCATGTTTGGAGAACGGATACAGAGAATGACGGGGAACAAGATCAAAGTATCAGAAGATTGACATTACACTTGTATATTTGAAGATTATAGTTATCAGGGAAACAAATAAGAGGAAGAGAATTCCACAGACGAGAAGTGCGAGATAAGAAGCTGTTTGAGTAGAAGAGACGGTTACATTTAACCATTTCGACAGTGAAATGGGTGGGACCGAGATGCCAACCGAGTAGCTCGCTTAAATTCATGCAGTCTGGGAACCAGCTCGTCGGAACAGTTGCCGTGAAAATACTTATAGAAGCGACAGAGGGAAGCCACGGCACGTCTGTGAGAAAGTGACTGCAGACTAGACGCCAGATCAGGACCTATACGTCTCTTTGTCGAGGACCTCGAGACTTACAGCGGGGGCACCAGGCCATATATGACAGCAATATTCCATGCAAGGACAGATGGTTGATTTATAGATTGGAAGGATGGACTCAGACGAGAAAAATCTTTCTGCCATGACACAGAGAACCAAACTTCCTTGCGGTAGATGATCTCAAAATCTTTGTAAATCCCGAACGTCGATATATTCTGCCGATTGATGTGTGATCGACGATGGCGGCGAAAAAGTAGCCGGTTGTATACACGACACAGCATCACCTGAGAAGTTGCTTAAAGACTTCTAATTATCACTACGACCTTTTTAGCCAACCGAAAGGATTCACAGAAAAAAGGTTCTACCTAGCGAGAGATGGTTTTATGTAGAGATTTATTTGGTGTCATCGTAAGACAAAACTATCAAAAATACTTAATGCGAACGTGATACTTATTATGGCTATTGCTTCAATTGATATAATATTAATGCATATTATACGAAGAATCCTTTCGTATACATGTCATATGAAAAGAGGATTCAATATTGATGTTTAACAGGCACCGTTCATGGAATAAGAGAAATATTAGTGACTAGAGATTTATCGCTATCACTGTAGCTTTCAAAGTTAAAAAGAAAGTACGTAAATATTGTTTAGTGACCTAACCTATCAACAATATCCCCTCCAAAGTGACATTCCCTAGAGATTTCAGAAAGTCAAAATTCATTGAAATATTGATTGAGTTTTGGATATATCGAAGACCAGAATCGCAAGTAAGAAGAAAAGAAAAGTGATAGTCCGAAATGCAAAGTACTATCGAAAAGTCACAGATCTTTAGAAAGATTAAAGAAGGATAGATATGAATAGACTTAAACAGATAGATATTAATAAGATAGATATGAACAGACTTAGATAGATAGACAGATAGATATGAATAAAATTAGATAGATTATTTGCATTATTCGGACTATTGTCCTCATCTTTGTTGGCATATTTATTACAAAGTTTCGGCCGTTGTACGCTCCGGTCTTCTTCAAGTGGCTGGAATGTCGAACTGAACTCTTTATTTCGCTCACCGGGGTAGACTGTTCTAGTTCCCCGTGCCATGTTTAATGGATGTCAGTTATATATATATATATATATATATATATATATATATATATATGTGTGTGTGTGTGTGTGTGTGTGTGTGTGTGTGTGTGTTTGTCATATATATATATATATATATATATGTCTATATATATATATATATATGTCTATATATATATATATATATATGTGTCTATCATATATATATATATATGTGTGTGTCTATCATATATATATATATATCATATATATATATATATATATATATATATATATGATCGACAAACAAATAGATATGAATAGAGATAGATAGATAGATAGATAGATAGATAGATATCAACAGACTTAGATAGATATATAGCTAGATAGATATGAATAAACTTAGATAGATAGATAGATAGATAGATAGATAGATAGATAGATAGATAGATAGATAGTAAGAAAAGAAAAGTGACAGTGCGAAGTACTCTCGAAAAGTCCCAGAAAATTAAAGAGATTTTCGATAGCATTGCTGTCCCCAGCATACGTTGAATCTAACAGAATGCGTGTCACGTTAGTAAGCATTTCCAGGGTCTCGCAGTATATTCACAAACATTTCGCAAAATTCCTTTAGGTAGAAAAAAATAATCATTGATAACCTTTCTTCAAGAATTCCAACTTGGATTATCCTTTTCCCCAATATAACGGTTTGCAATTCGAGAAGTTGTCCTTGATTTCAACGGAAACGGATAAAGAAACGGAAAACTAAGTCTACGTAATATTCTACAGAGTGATGGCTAACAGGCTAGTCGCATTATGACAACGCCATTGAAGTGAGCACCATCCTTTATATCCACACTTTATTTTTTACTTTCTGCACAACAAGTTCAGTATTATGCATGTCACATTTTGGAAGAAATTTAAACAGATAAATCCAGCTGAATATGTGCCATTTTACCTATCATTTCTCAGATATTCCAGGACAGTTCAAATATTTCGCAAAATCACTATGTTGTTCTGTTCATTCCTATCTATCTATTTCGTTCTGTTCATCTATCTATTTATCTATCTATCTCGTTCAGTTTATTTTTATCTATCTAACTATCTCGTTTTTTTTTCCATTCCTCTCTATCTATCTATTTTTCTATCGTGTTCTGTTCATTCCTATCTATTTTGTTGTGTTCATCTATCTGTCAGTCTACCTATCTATCTATCTCGTTTTTTTCATTTCTATCTATCTATCTATCTATCTATCTATCTATCTATCTATCTATCTATCTATCTTTCTTTTCATTTTTATCTATCTGTCGATCTCATTTTGTTCATTTATATCTATCTATATCTATTTATCTATCTGTCTGTCTGTCTATCTATCTATCTATCAATCTATCTCGTTCTTTTCATTTCTATCTATCTATCGATCTCATTCTGATCATTCATTCATATCTATCTATCATTTTCATTTCATTTCTATCTATCTATCGATCTCATTCTGTTCATTTATATCTATCTATCTATCTATCTATCTATCTATCTATCTATCTATCTATCGCATACAAATTCAGAAAAAGAAACTGATAAATTCTAAACCCTTCATGGATTCAAAAACTTCTGTGAATCAGTTAAAACCAATTTAGTATATGAAATAAAGAAATTGGACACAGCATATTTGGCGGCGAGGGTAGTTTAGTTGAAACCATACGATGCTATAAGACGAAAATATTACCATAAACACTGGAGTCATAGACTGAAATAGTCTCGTTAGATCTTCACTCTTATATTAATGTTTTATATGGTGTCCAACACGTTCAGAAATGTATAAAATATCACCTGTATACAACCGTGTTCTCATATTACTGATTAAAAACGTCACTAATGAGACCCTTGATAACTTGACAATGTGTAGTGTTGTCCGATAAGTCACATTTCAAGTTGTTTATGGTTGATAGTAAAGTTCAGGGGTGGTGAAGACCTCATAAAACGAAGTTGTTATCAAGGCAACGTGTAAGCTGGTGGCTGTTACATGATGTTGTCGGGTGTACCTGAATGGATAATCTAGGTCAAAGGAAAAAAAAAACCCTTAATCAAACCCAACAGATTAGTGCTCCAAAGTCAAATAAAAACGCCTGGCGCACATGAAGGCCGACAATCAGTACGTAAGAATAGCAACAACAAAAGTGGGCAGCGAATGTAAGTATTATGATATAAATAATCTGTTAACCCCCCCACACACACACCACCTTAAACAAAGGAATTGAAAGGAAACTCTCATCAATTATAGAAAGAGCGATAACCGTTAGAGATTTTGAGAAATCGATTTTCCTAAAATACAGTTTTGAAGAAAGAAAATCAACAGTAAAGTTAACTGTTCGCTCAATGGATACCAAATGTTTACTATAGGAAAAAAACTAAATTCACCAATACCAGATCAATGATAGATAGATAGATAGATAGATAGATAGATAGATAGATAGATAGATAGATAGATATGAATAGACTTAGAGGTAGATAGATAGATATGAATAGATTTAAATATAATAGATAGATATGAATAGAATTAGATATAGATAGATATGAATAGACTTTGATATAGATAGTTATATAGATATGAAAATCTGTTATATAGATAGATAGATAGATAGATAGATAGATAGATAGATATGAATAGACTTAGATATATATATATAGAGAGAGAGAGAGAGATAGATAGATAGATAGATAGATAGATAGATATAGACTTAATAGATATATATATATATATATATATATATATATATATATATATAGAGAGAGAGAGAGAGAGAGAGAGGGAGAGAGAGAGAGAGATAGATAGATAGATAGATAGATATAAATAGACTTACAGATAGATAGATAGATAGATATGAATAGACTTAAATAGATAGATATAAATAAACTTAGATAGATACCATGCTATAATGATAAAGTTAATGCAATTAGTTAAAACTAGAATGGTGAAATATAATATATCGTAAGCGAGTGTAAATTCTAAAATTCTCGTTCAAGGAATATTTACTTCCAGGAATATGTTTCGAAGTCACGTTCGAACAAATGGAAAAAAGAATGAGGAAACGAAGCGTGTATTTTGTTATCAAAAAAGTAAACACATTTCTCAAAAAGGAATTCGGTCGAGACTGGAAATATAACTCATTTCTCATTTATTCTCTCACAATTTTTTTCTCAAGTGTCAATTTATATAACGTAATTCAGGCACAATCTCTATTTTAAGTAAATACACCCACATCCTCTGATAGAAGTGCATATCTAATTTAGGCGACTCCATATTCAGTCTGTATTAGACACACGTCTATATTTCTTTTTTCACTTATAATCATACACCTATCTGTTATAGACACACATAACATTCATTTCTTTGCGTTTATCGGTCGTTCTTTCTGCTTATTTTTCTCCGTCTCTTTATATCTATCTATCTATCTATCTATCTATATATATATATATATATATATATATATATATATATGTCTATTCAAATCTATGTCTATTCAAATCTATGTCTATTCAAATCTATCTATCTATCTATCTATCTATCTATCTAATTCGCTCTTCAAATCTATCTTATTACATATCTGTCTGAACCTCTTCAGATCTATCTATCTATCTATCTATCTATCTATCTATCTATCTATCTATCTATCTATCTATCTGTTACTTATCAGCAATCTATCTATCCATCTATCTTTTCTTTCTGATCATTATCCATTTATCTATTTTTCTATCTCTTTCTGATATCTATCTATCTATCTATCTATCTATATATATATCTATCTAAAATTGATCTGGTATTGGTGAATTTAGCTTTTTTCCTATAGTAAACATTTGGTATCCACTGAGCGAACAGTTAACTTTACTGTTGATTTTTTTCCCTCAAAACTGTATTTTAGGAAAATCGATTTCTCAAAATCTCTATCTATCTATCTATGACCATTATCTCTGCCTCTATCTATCTAGCTATCACTTTCAAATCATTATCTATTTTCGATCTTTCTATCTTTTTCTGATCATTATCTATCTATCTATCTATCTATCTATCTATCTATCTATTTCTGATCATTATCTATGTGTCTATGTAGCTATCAGATCATTATCTATCTATTTATCAATCTTTCTATCTATTTCTGATCATTATCTATGTATATATCTATTTAGCAATCACTTTCAGATCATTATCTACTTATCTATTCAGTATCTTTCGATTTATCTATTAATTATATATATATATATATATATATATATATATATATATATATATAATCTTTCTGATCATTGTCTATCTATCTAACTTTCTCAGGTGCAATGTGAAAATTGGTTAATTTGAAAAGTATATGGGAACTGAAAATAGTTCGGACATTTACCGGTACCATTTTTGAACGAGCACTTCGTTATTGGATGGGGAAACAAGCCGTTAAATATAGCAATTTGTTTCATGGTCAAATAAATTTCGTTGTAGTTGTTGCCCACACGCGCACGCGCAAACATGATAACGAAATTGGAAGTTTATTTCTGTCCTATTTATTTCGTCTTGTGTTTTTTTTTAATGTGTTTCTTTTTCTGATAAATATACAGATGCATAGTTTTCCCCGAATCTGTCGAAAACATAATGCAAGCATTTGACTCGTTCCAAAGAGATAACATTTAACACACGTTTTCTTGTTTTTTTTATTTCAAACGTTTACTAGCCGTTTGTACGAGTTGCATTTTTCCGCGACTCATTTCCAGCTAGAAAATTGCTGAATCACCTTTGTTTTACAGTGCCATTAATAGCTACCCCTTAACCAAATACTTTTGAAATATTCTCCATTGGTTCTATGATGGTTGAAAGAATACATGAGAAAATCCATTACAATTACGATCTCCATGTTGAATTTACTCACTAATACTGTCGGTTTAACAATAGAGTTATGAAGACGAAATGGAAACATCAGACTTTTTTTCTGACGAGAAATGCGTAGAAAACTATGGACATAATTTGTAAGCACCAATGAAATTCTGAATAAAATTGGAAGAAAACCGAAAAAGGCCTAGATAATTAAAAATTCACGGGACTAATCTTTCTTTTAACAGCCGTGTCTCTTGAGGAGATAGGCAATCAGAGCCCACACATCTTGTACCTTGTAGCTCTTAATAAGTTTTGTCTTTTTGTTATTTCTCTCAAACCCTGTTCTACCATTCAATTGCTCTAGCTCATCAAGTATGTTACATACTGCTTTCCTCTGTCCCTTTTTCCCTCAATCTCTCCGGAGAGTATCAGATTTTCCAAGCCGTCCTTTCTCATTATCTACCCCAGGCACCTCAACTGCCTCTTCCTGATATTAAGTATACGTTTCTTTTTTGTTTCCATTCTCTCCAAATTCTCGTTGTTGCTCAAATGTCCGGCCCATGGCATCCTCAGTACCTTTGTGCAAAACCAACTTTCTGTTGCTTCAAGTCTATTCTTCATCTTTGAGGAGATAGTCCAGCATTCGCTGCCATACAAGAGGACAGATATCGCGTAACAGTTCAATACTCTTTTCTTTAGACGGGACATACTGAAGCCAAAAGAAGCCGGTGAAGGCAGCCCGTAATCAATTTAGCGTACTTGCGTGAGTGGATGGCAGAAAAAAATTGTAAAAGATCAAAGGTTATTTAGTTCAACAAAAGAAAAGAATATTGTAAAGACGCATTATCTCCCACATCGTGAAATGTGCAATAAAGAAAATATTAAATGATTTCATTTCAATGATAAAGAAGCCACACTTTTGCCATTTGATATATATATATATATATATATATATATATATGTGTGTGTGTGTGTGTGTGTGTGTGTGTGTACCAGGTGTAACAGCAAAATTTTCCAAATCATGAAACAGCAAAATTATTTAATTGTTAAATTAAGATTTGAACCATACTATCTTAGAAATGATTAAAGTTTTAATCTTTTTTTTTACATGTGATGCAAATAAAATGACGTCATACATATGTAAAAAAAAAAAGATTAAAAATAATGGAAGCCCTAATAATAAAAAAAGGAAAAGCCAACACCCAATAACATTAACTACGAACTCGGCCACAAAGTGCTGACCGTGTTTGGAAAATTAAACATTCCTATAACTCTAGATACATACACACAATCCATAGATTATGTTCAAAAGTAAAAATAAAATCATTCTTCATAATGGCTAAAAGTACAGCCGGAAGCGTTCGGAAATGCAGAATATTATGCCATTTTCTACCCATTTTGTGTCCAGAAAAAAATGTACGAACACAAGAAAAAATAATTAAACAGCTTAATTGCAGTACCATGTCAGTATTCTTTGAACACACACACACACACACACACATACACACACACACACACACATATATATATATATATATATATATATCAAAATCCGTCTAAATATAGACAAAATCTCTCTAAAACCGGGTCTGACATTAATGTGTTGATTTCATCATCAATAAGAACTCACGAGAACTACTGAGCCAGTCATATTATCTCGATAGTTGTGCATAATTCTCTGATAATGCGATAATTCTCCATCATCTCTCTATATAAAAGGCTGTGTGTGTGTGTGTGTGTGTGTGTGTGTGTGTGTGTGTGTGTGTGTGTGTGTGTGTGTGTGTGTGTGTAATGAATGCACGACTCCAATTTTCGACGGATTTGCACCAAAATTTACATGCACATGCTCCAAGTTAGCGGGAAAATCAAGACCGACGTTGCAATTCCCAACTCCCATCATTAGTGGAAATAATCGATTTTTTCATGCTTCTACGGCAGTTTTCATGTAGTTTGCGGCCAGAGTGAGAGGCTATAGCTGGCTGCCACGAATAGGCAGGAAGATTCTATTGGCCAGCGTGACAAGCCAACAGCTGACTGACACGAATATTAACTAGCATGCTAGCACGCAAAAAAAATCGATAGCTGCATTCGTCCCAAGTGGGGAAAATTTAAATCTGCATGGCACTTTACTGCAATTGGCTCATTCGTTTGCTTAAAGTCAACGTTGATTCTGATTCCGCAGAACTGGGTTGGGTGTGAAAAAGTATTTGTTAACATTCTTTTTTCATTCGGTTTTTCCAGTTACAAGTCCTTTTTTAAAGCTGATCGTTTTGTGTTCATTTTGTTTAGTTCTTTTTTCGTAACAGATTTAATGTTTAGTATAGAGCCTAGAAAAAATTCGCAGTGTGAGATACGCAAGAGGTAAGGCATGTAGCAACATCAGTATGGCAAAGGGCACTCGTTTAAAGGCAAGGAAGGGCAAAAATATTTTAAGTCAAGTGATAGCGATTGCTGTATGAGTCGTACGATTTTTGAATCAAGCACGGGGAACGGCGGGCCATGCTGCTAGTGTCCCATAAAAGTTGGGCTCATGTCAGTCACACGTTATGGCCAGAACATTAGTCGGAAAAGATTCCTTAATGTAATTACGGACAACGACAACACGGAGAATTATCATGTTGGAATAAGTTATTATTGTTCAGGAATTATTTGAAATATTCACGATGCTCAAAGACGTCGCCAACATAGGCTAGAAACCATGTGTTTACAACACTTTAAAATTTCACACCGTCTAATTAATGATATCACAAACCTATATGTGGTACTGTATCCCCAGCCCTGACTTTAATATGTGCATCTCTTAATTCCTGTTGTTCCATTGTCCACCTTGACCAGGAGTAGTAGCACCTGTTAGGGTCACAGATATAGGCAAAGTGTGAGCTCACCCAAACTGAGGTCAAAACATGGAAATATAAAAACACATAAGATATAATTACCAACAATACAGTAAAAGATTAAAAAATTACCAACAATACATGTTTATAGTAAAGGATTAAAAAATTAATGGTAAAACATTAAAGAATTAACGGCAATACATTTTTATAGTAAAAGATTAAAAAATTACCAGAAATACATTTTTTTTTCAGTAAAAGATTTAAAAAATGCTAACAATACATGTAAAAGTTTAAAGACTTAACGGCAATACAGTTTTAGGGTAAAAGGGTGAAATTGCCAGCAATACATTTTTATAGTAAAAGATTAAAAAATTACCAGCAATACATTACTTGATAAAAAGTATCAACAAGATATTTGGAAAAAAATACTAATGCTCTTAAAACAAAAATCCGGAATTTATGACCCATAAGTAGTTGATATGCCGTTAAAAAAAATGAACAAAACTTACTTTTTTCCTATAAGAGCAAATGCACTAAAGATAAATTTTGATTTGTTTTTGCGTAATCTGCATTTCTAACAGGTAGTGTAGTGAATTCTTATGACAGTTCTTATACACTAATGTGAATTTTCACATCGCAAAACTAAAGAAATAATACGAAGTTCGAAACAAGAAATTATACACGAACTGAAATATGCCTACTTTTAGCTGATTTAAAGAATTTATTATTCCGATTTTTCTTGTCTTTCCTCTTACAAATGTTACAAAGTCTCTTGCAAGAAAATTCAGTTTACTAATGTTTTGTTGAATTTTTAACAGAATCTTTTCTTCCAATTCTGTTTTTACATTTGAGAATTTATTTAAATATTCCATTATCTGTTGCATAACGTTAATCTAATATTTTCTCTATTGTTATACAGATCGCTTTGCAATCAGCAGACGATTCGGTGTTCACAATTACTCACAAAATATCAGATAACCACCTATAATTGTTATACAGATATTTAAGATCGCTTTGCAATAAGCGTTGTGATAAATATGGCGACAAAGATGAGGACATTAATTCGAATAATGTAAATAATGTAGATAATACCTCATCTCAGAAATATAGACAGATTACATATCGCACTTTTCACCCTCTGTTAAAACACATTTGTATATATTGTTGTACTTGCCTGTTTTGCGTATCTCCAACTTGTAACTTGCACGTTGGGCTGTTCATTTTTATTTTTCTAACAACGATGCATTCTGTGTTCATGCAATTCATACTTACTCCTTTTTTCTCCATTTCTTTCACTATCTACTTTAGGGGTTCTTGTAGTTCCCTGTCTGCTATCAACACTGAATATCTTATGTTATTAAGATTGTGGAGGCCAATAATGAATCCTGGTAGAACTAATTCTCCCAGAATCGCCTCACTGTATAGGTAAAATAAGTCTGGTGAGAAGACACATCCTTGTATTAATCTTCTTTCTATTTTAGTATATATACTGAAATCATTTTTTATCCGTATGCAGGCGTGTTGCTGTCAGTACAAGTTCGAGATTATTCTAATATCCTTTCCAAATATTTCCAGATTATCTAGTATTTCCAACAGTTTTTTGCAACGTACTTTATCAAACGCTAGTATATTTGCATATTGGCAGTATCTTTAGGTACGGCAGTTGATTTGTATACTATATATTCATGAGCGTCGTTATTTTTAAAAGCTGTTTCGTCGTCGTTGTCTGTGTCATAGTTGACAGCAGGGGGAATAAATGTTTCCAGTTTGTGTAAATATGAGCTACTAGATTTCGTTACAACTCGAGAAAAGGCTACTATTTCAAGTTCCGATTATGTAGATACAGTGTCTATCAGCGTGCGATATCATAATGGCGAAATATATCGTCACAAATTCGAGAACAAAGACATTTCCCGCGTTTTATCCGTTACGGGGAAACGAGTTTTTTTTTTCGAGAACAGTCTCGGCATCCGCTTCTAAACGAAGAAATCTCTTACGAAATTTATCGTCGTTTGGTTTTAAAAAAGTTAAAGTGTCAACTCACAAAAGATATACACATTTTCCTTCCATTTAAAAAAAAAAAAATCTTTTCACCCCAATCAAGGCAACATGCAGGGTGAGGGTTACTGAGTGCGAAAGAATATAAGGAAAACTTTATTAAGCAGTGAGGACAATAATGAACAGATATTAAGAAGACTGAAGATAACGATTGTCATTGCATTTAAATTTTCAGAGATCGAACTTAACTGGAAAGCAAGAAGCCGGAAAAGTGTACCACAATCCAGAAAAAAGGCTGCCAGCATAGAACTTACGGTTACATCTAGTTATTTCAACTGTAAACTGACGAGACTTTACAGCCAATGTAGTACGGTGCTTAAATTTATAAAATCTAGGCACCAAAGAAGAAAGTTCACAGAATAGTTGCGATGAATGTATTTACAGAAAAGGCACAGGGAAGCTACTTTACGTAAGTAGGAAATTAACTGAATCAGAGATGGTAAGTGTTATGGAGTGGTTTCACAGTGGAGGCTTTTATTTGTACTAAGTCGGTCCTAAAATAGGTTCGACCTACAAAACGTTAGGAACTTGATATAATAAGTATAACGCAGAGTAATCTAGTTGTGGTCGCTGATACTTTAGTATCCAACTAACAGTCGTCCGGCATCGACTGACCAACCCACTGAGCGACCCGTTACTCTTACAAACTCCTACTTATTATAGGTGGGAGAGTCTATTACCTATAGAATAGGTGTGTTCCACTATAACAGTAAGTCAGAATCAATGACATTGTAGATTCTTTGGATTTTATCAACGATCTCTAAATATATGGAGCACCAGACCATATCTGGTAGCAATATTCTAAGCCTGGATGAATGGTAAACACGTGAGGTAGATTCAGACGAGTGAAAAATGACTAGCAAGACTCAGTGAACCAACATTCCTAGCAGCAAACCTAGCACTTGATTCTAAATAATTGTTCAACTTCACCCCAGCGGAAAACGTTAGCGAGAGAAGGCGTAAAAAGTCACTATCCTGGAGGTTAGCATCAGCCATGCCGATGCAAGACAGGTGAGGTGAAAAAAAAAAACAAAGCAAGAATAAAAGAAAATGAATAAGTCCTCGTTTTTGTTTATTAATTTTAGTTAACGTCAGTGATAAATAAATAGTTGATTTTTTTTAATTAGTTACTGGAAACAACAATTGTTTGTTTTTTGATTTTGGCGGTAAAAATTAAATTCATTATAGTAGCCATGAAAAATAATCGTTACGCCATTCTTCACGATTCGAAATAAAAACAAATATAAGTGAAATAATTTGGTGGATAATGAGATCAATTTAAAAATTCCTCTCAAAGTTCAAATCAAACAAGACATCCCATTGTGATTTCAAGTGAGACACCATTAATATTTTTGGTTTAAAAAAAGAAGAACGTTTCACTGATGAACCTTATTGTGATTCGGGCAATATCTTCTTATGGATATTAGTATGTAAAATAACAGAAACTAATAAAGTAAGAAGAATGATTACTATGGTGCAGCGCAATAAAACCGATTCAGTATTGTCTGATGACGGAGGAACTGCGTCAGACTCAATATGCTTAACAGCGAAATGAAGACGCTGAACTGCCTGAAGGCATCGCAGAAATTTGGTGACTCTTGCAAAAAATAAATAAATAAATAAATGAAACTTGACCCAAGTCAACTTATTTCCTTATTATGCAGATATATTGTTCGGTTCAGGGAAAGGTTATTTTTTTAAAACGTATTTTCTTGTGTTTTTTTTTCTTTCATTCTCATATCTTTTCTTTACTTATTTCTTTTTCTATTTTTTTCCTCCCTGCCATACATAATTTTTCCTTTCTGAAGAGAAAAAGACAGAGGAGGATAAAAAGGAGAAGGAGTGAAGGAAGAGGGGGATGGATGGAAGGAGGAGGAGAAGGAAAATTAAATGAAAAGTTTAATGCTGGAAATGAAATTAATTAAATATATTTCTACTTCTATCAATGGGCAGAGAAACAAGGATTCTCTTTCTTCCTTTTATCTTTCGTCCTTAGGAACATGTTTTTTTTTTTACCTTTCTTTCATTCCTTCCTTTTTTTCTTTGTTTAGATTTTTTTTTTAGCACGTTCTTTTTTTCATTCTAATTCTGTTCAAAATTTTCAATTCAACAATGAATTTGTTTCTTTCTTTCTTTCTTTCTTTCTTTCTTTCTTTCTTAGAAATAGCGTATATAGTCGCCTATCATACGACCTACTTTGGAAGCTAATTTAAGTAGGGTCGCATCATACACGAGATATAAAATTAGCTTATGTACTACTGGCCCTGTCTACGCCATTGACTAAACTATATATCCATTTACATTAGTCAAATTAGCTGCAAAATTAGGTCTTCAAAGGTCGCATAATACCCGAGTAGATACGGTATTTTTTCATTATTTTTTTCCAAACATTTTTAGCTTCGATTCTTTCCTCTTTAGATTTTGATTGCTTCCGAGAAGCATCGCCTTTCATCCTTTTAGTTTGTTTGTGTTTTTTTTTGTTTGTTTGAGTCTTTCTTTTTATTTTCTTACTTTTTCTTTCTTTCTTTCTAATTCTGTTCAGTTTAAATACAACAATGTAGATTATGAATATTTATTTATTTATATTTATTTATAATTATTTATTTATATATAATTATTTATTTATTTATATTTTATATTTATTTATATTTATTTATTCGTATATTTATATTTTTATTTATATTCATTTATTTACATTTATTCATATTTTTTATATTTATTTATATATATTCATTTATAGTTTTTATATTTATTTATATTTTTTGTATTTATTTATTTATAGTTTTTTATATGTAATTATTTATTTATTTATGTTTATTTATATTTTTACATTTATTTATTATATTTATTTATTCATATATTTATATTTATTTATATTCATTTATTTACATATATTCATATTTCTATATTTATTTATATTCATTTATTTACATTTATTCATATTTCTATATTTATTTATATTCATTTATTTACATTTATTCATATTTCTATATTTATTTATATTCATTTATTTACATTTATTCATATTTTTATATTTATTTATTTATATTTATTTATATTTTATATTTATTTATGTATATGTCTTTATATATTTTATATTTATTTATTTATATTTATTTATATATAAGTATTTATTTATTTATAATTATTTATATTTTTATATTTCGTTTTATTTATTTATTTATATTTTTATATTTATATATTTAAATCTATTTATATTTTATATTTATATTTTATTTATTTATTTATATTTATATATATTTCTTTATATGTTTACATTTATTTATTATTTATTTATATGTATTTATATTTATATTTATTTATTTATAATTATTTATTTATATTTATATTCTTGAATGCATTGTTGCGTATATCACGTGCACGTTCCTCCTGGGTGATCGTTTGAATATTCTTAGTGATAGCTTCCTTTGATGCAGCATTGTAGCTAGGGTTGTCCTGGTAGATGTTGTCCTTGAGGAACCACTAAGGAAGAAATTGGGGCGTTCAGGAAGGCGAGGTAGGCGCCCATTCCACTTCAGCTTTGCGGCAGATGAGACGCTTCCCCAAACTTTTCAAGCTACCATGCTATCGTAACATTAGCAGTGTGAGGAGGAGCATCATCCTACTGAAACCCCTGTTCCTCCTCATCAAAGTCTTAACGCTCCTTGTGATCTCCCCATCTGAGAGGTACCTGCTTTGTTTCAACAATCGTGAACCCCCCTATATATATATATATATATATATATATATATATATATATATATATATATATCATAATTATTTTTTTAAAATGTGATTCCTTCTGTTACATAAGAGTTCCCATGTTTCAAACAGAGGAGCCAAAAATTTCAATATAATTATTAAAATTAAATTGAAATAAAGTATCAAGCTCTGTTTCATCCTTAAGGGAATTTTTTTGCAATAACTAATCTTGAAATTTACGCAGATTTATAAGCATATTCATTCGTAAAATTAATTACTATGGAAACGGCTGAAGCAATTATTTCAATGAGGGGCGTCAGAGTTAACAATTTGTATCAACATATTAGTTACATATATATATATATATATATATATATATATATATATATATATATATATATATATCGATCTAAGATTTCAGCTCACATGAGCCATCATCAAAATGTTTATATGGACATTACAACAGAGATTTTCACCATCAAAGATTACATCGTGTTATGTTTACATAGAAGTCTGTTATGCAACAATAATAGAAGATGTAGGTCGTAAATTCGTAATGCAGTTTTATGACGTCGTACATGGCCACGTGAGAGAAAGAAATGTTATCAACAGAACCATAACGTAAGATACTGGAGGTCATCTACATTAAAACAAATTAATCCACGCTCAAAAAAATTACATTTCAAACCAATCACAACGTATTACAATGCATTTAAACACATGATTCTCTTGTAGGCTCGGTCAAAAACATTCCCTTTGAACCCGCCTAAACGGGTTCAGGGACTGTCTATCACCCCGGACAAAACTTTGACCTGGGGCAAAGCTTCGTCCGAGTTCCTCTCTGCCAAAATAGAATGTTCAAGAGAAATGAACAGTCTGGTCGACTGTTAATATTTAACAGCCCCACCCACACGAGGGTGTATGTGGCACAAAGCCGGTATATTGTGGTTACTCGGAGCCTGTATTTTCGGCCAAAAACTTTCCATTTGTACCTGCCTAAACGGGTTCAGGGACTGCCTACATCCCCGGACGAAACTTTGCTCTGCGGCAATGCCTCGTTCGAATTCCTCTCTGCCGATGCAGTACGTTCGACAGAAATGAACAGTCTGGCCGACTGTTAATATTTAACAGCCCCCACCCAACGAGGGTGTATGTTGCACAAGGCCGGTTTATTGTGGGTACTACGAGCCCATATGCTCGGCAAAAAATATTCCCTTTGAACCCGCCTAAACGCCTGATAATATTGAACGCCCTCCACCCACGAGGGTAGTATGTGACACAAAGCCGAGTTTAACGTGAGTACTCCATGCCCGTAGGCTCGTCCAAAAATATTCCTTTTGAACCCGCCTAAGCGGGTACTAGGACTGTCTACCTACCCAGACGAAACTTTGACCTGCGGCAAAGCTTCGTCCGAGTTCCTCTGTGCCGAGGCAGAGAGTTCGACAGAAATGAATAGTCTGGTCGACTTTTCCCTCAAGGCCTTCTCTCTTACTAATCTTATAGTAGGCGGAAGAGTCCAACATAAATTCTTTAGAGGGTAGGCACCACAACAAGTAAAAATAAGGAAATACTTATTTTTTCTACTTTGTCCATTTATTACGGCATTTGTGCCTTTTTTAGATTTTATAAGGGCACTGAACTTACATCAATCTCGCTAGTAAACCATAATTGCATCATTAATTATAACTGTACACCGAGGAACCAAATAATATATATATATATATATATATATATATATATATATATATATATATACAGAGAGAGAGAGAGAGAGAGAGTAAGAGAGAGTAAGCATATTAAATCAATTTAAACATGTCATCGTTTTTTTTCAGTCTATTGAATTTCTAAACATTTCTATTCGTCATGAATAGTATTTTGTATTTATAAAAGTAGCTAAAAAAATTGACACAATCCTTATTTTCTTTTTATATTTTTTTCTCTCGCAGCTTGTAAAATTTTAAAGGTTTCTGATAAAAACCCTCAAATGCTAAAAATACTGTGCACTTTACAGCTTCAATAAACTTTTCACTTAAGAATGTAACTCTCCGAAAATCTAGTGCACTTGAAACATATTGAAAAATTTATCTTAAGACTTCAAAGAATATCGGTGCCAATGTCTGGGATAAAGAATTAATATTTTTGATAGTTTAACCGTACCCTAAAATAAAAAGAAATAACGAAAATATATCAACATTTTTGCAGTTGCATTGATTATATTTTATGCTGGAATTGATTTAGAAATGTTTTCTATAAACTTAAATCGATTGTCTTATAAGAGAAAAAAATTAATTTTGTTTTAATGATTTCAAAGGTAGATACCTTTGAAATCATTAAAACAAAATTAATTTTTCAAAAAAGTTGAAACGAAACAGCTCGAAACAAAAGAGACCAATTCCAATAAACTAAGTAACTTGTTCCCACATTTTTGTTTGTTCTTAAATGATCACTCAATTCAAAGTCAAAGGGCCACATCAAGGCAAAACCATACTCAATAGGATTGTTTTGTGAACGTATGAGAAGAAAATAAGTGCTGATTATGAGGATATGTAGGAGAGATCACGGTTGACTCTTGAAGAGATTAAGACTGTACTGGGGAAGCATGTTCTTGGGAGTCCGTTCCACAAAGTAGCGTTTTTTGGGAACAATTTTTTTAAAGTAGAACTTCCTTATTACCGATGCTATACTAAAGGAATTTGAATGATTCTCTCCTATGTAAGTGACAGGATGTGTCTTATCTGTAAAGGTGAAACTAAGGAATGTTGCATGTCGGAACATTTGACACGGACATACCGACGGAGTAGCGAGAGGCTAGCGTCTGTGAGAAAGAGGTTGAGGGTGACTCCTATAAATATCTTATATGGCAATCTAACGCATGTTTCCTTATTGGCACGGAGTATATTCAGTTAGCACAAAAATCTGTACACCTAAATCTGTTGTCTCATTTTTTATCATTTCATCCCAAGCTAAACAATAAAGCCACTAAAACACACGGGGTTATTAAATGTGAAAGAATATGAGAAAAAGAAAAGGATTATTAAAGAGAGAATAAAATAAAAGAATAGGAATTAACAAAACAGAAGATAACGATTGTCATTGCATTAAATTTTTACAGATCAAATTAGAGTGGAAAACAAAGAGCCAGAAGAGTTTTCCACAAGAGAGAAGTGCGAGAGAATAACCGATTAGCTTAGAACTTACGGCTACATCTAGTAATTTCAAATACTCCACTTAAATTCGTATAAGTGATGTAACAAATTGGAAAGATAATCAGAACTATTGCCATGAAAGTATTTATAGAAAAAGTACAAGGAAGCTATGTTACGGCAGTGGGAAAAGAGCTGATGCCGAGATGCCAGATCATGGCCGATAACATTGCTGATTCTTCTTTGTATTTTATCAAGAATCTCTAAATCCATAGAAGAAGCACCAGACCAGATGCGACAGCAATATTCACATATGTATGGAGAAATAGTCGAGTTTATAGGCAAACATTGACTGCATTTTCACTTGAGTCTACTGAAAAAGTTGTCGGGTTTATACTTGAGTCTATAAGCAAATATTAGTCGTATCATACTTTAAAAGCCAAGTAATTATTTTTGTTTTAACCTAGAAATGAGAAATAACCAAAACGGAGATTGGAAATGAAATACAATACTCGCCAGCGGCCTGAAGTAGGTAAACTACTGCTTGTGGTGGACTACTTAGACACCATATTACCCCTACTTACAATAGTGTCTAATGTATTTATGAGCATTAGGACATACCCATTAATGATCATAGGTATGGGTATATAACAATTTTGTAGCTGAACCCTTTGGTGGCATAGGTCTTACCGCATCTGCAACGAATGCACTAGGTGTAATCGACTTTTGAAATGGCACACAGATAAATGTTGTCAGTCTCTATTGGAGTAATTTAAACGTGAATTATTGCCATTGGGATTGGCAATGTGGTTTGCTACTAATATTAAGGGATTCAAAAATTTCTGGGTCGACATCGTATACGCTACAAAACAAACGAAATGCGTTCAAAACACGAATTATGAGTGAATCGGATTTTTATCACGGTTCTTATTTTTAAGCATCTGTAAAATCCTCTGCGGAACCGCCATCAGCTACAGAGACACGATCTGCAAAATTACTATGTTGCATGATGCCAATTCTGAACGACTCTAGGGCTGACGAACATTGTTGATTCGATCTAAAAATAAATAAAATCTTACTCAAAATTTGGGACATAAAGAATGACTAGCATTTTTCCTGACCAGTCTTGTATATCTTTGTATTTACTGTCTGGGCTAATTTTGTGGATTCGTATTTTTGAAGGCTTTAACTGGAAGTAGCATAGAATAATATTTTTGAACACTTTAACCTAAAGTAACTTGGAATAATATATATCAGGCTAATATCCTTTCACAGTCGTATTCCTGTGAGCAGTTTTGCAGGCGTATCTGTTCGAATCACTATGCGGGAAATACGTGTCTCCTGGTGTATTTATCACATAACAAAAATGACGGGTGAATCCGGGTAATAGAATGTGAGAGTAACAACAAAACTATCTATATATAAACAAACTATGAGTATGTATTAACAAAACAAGGGTAAACACAGACAATAGAATATTGTTGAGTGTTACAAAACAATGATTATGAAAGAAGAAAACATTTAAATTAGTGAAGGTGTATGTGTGTGCAGTATGGTGTAGGGGAAATCCCTAGAGAAATGAAGGGGAAGGTGCATATATGCTTGCGCAAACGTGTGAGTTTCCCAATGAGAAAGCATTTTCTTCGTTCGATTTACATCTAACCGTCCCTGAGTGAAAAAGAAAAAAGAGAGAGTAACAGAATGTCACTCCCTATTTATAGGCTTAGCGAGCATCCCCTAGCGGCGTTTCTTTTAGGAAAGTAAGTGGGGTAACTCTATAGTATAAAGGTGTATGTTTAGCCCCAAATCGTATGTACTGTATTAAAGTGGTATGTCTTTTGTATTGGAATCCGTTTGCATACTGATCAATCTAACCTAGAATTCCCTTTAATTCAACGAAATTAAAAGAAAATTTTTGAGTAAATTATGTTCAGGATATTTCTATTTCATTTAACGTCGTTATATCTCCCACGCATTTTCTCTGTGTCTATTGTTGAAAGAAGACAGTTCGGCTTGTTGGTTAAAAAGTTATCAACAGCTGAAGACGCTATCCTCACTGCAATACTGGTTCCGAGTGAACAGTTTTTCACTTTAGGGAAGAGATGAGAGTCAAATCAAGAGAATAGCGAGAATGATCATCCGGCTGAAAGCCAGATACGCACAGCAGCCATTGAAACCGAATACTTGTGTGTTGGAGCATTGATTTGATGACATTAGACCACTTTCGACGGTTTTCCGGGGCGTTTGGTCTTGATAGCCTTTCTTAACTGCCTGACTGTGTGGCCGTTTTGACTATAGTCAATAAAAGGCAATGTCTTTTGGATCCCAAAAAGGAGAATGGTCACCGTATAGCTTCCAGAACTTTAAGTCATTCTTTGCATTGAGTCCTATATAATATTTTGTTAATGAAAAGAAAAAGTCAAAATTCTGGGTACTGTTGTAGCAGCCACCAACATTAAATGAGGTACATTTCTCAATAGGGCATCGTATATTGAAGTGTACATAAAAAGAATTAAATAGATATAAAAAAATTTCAGTATGACCATTTAAATGACGTCACCTTCAGTAACTTGAATTTGGTTCCAGCAAACGTGAGGATGCTGAAATTTAGCAAAACCAGTTATATAAACACACATTATATAAACACACATTATATAAACACACATTTCCTCCCCACAGAGCTCAACCAAAATAAATTCTCAGGAGCATATGTATATATATATATATATTTATTTGTATGTGTGTGTATATATATATATATATATATGTGTGTGTGTGTGTGTGTGTGTGCACGTGACTGTTCGCATTTTGACCATGAGACCCCGGTTTGAATCTCAACATGGTCGATTTATCGGGAAGGAGATATATATGGAAGGGTAGGACATTGGAAAGTGCCTGAAAAACCATAGCACTGGTTCACCCAAGTCTTGTGACTGAAATTGGGTTATTGATTAAAGTCACAAGTCATTGTAGCCGAGGGCTTAAGCGTTCTGGCACGGTGAATACTAGACCTGGCTTCTTTAGTATTTCCCCTTTTCTAGCGAGATTAATGCTCGACGAGGGTACATATAAATTTTAGATCAAAATAGAAATACTCAAATTTTAGGAATACGTTTTTAGAGCGTCGCCCACGTGACGACAACGTGACCATGTTTAAAAGGAACGCTGATCTTATAAAACTTTCAGTTATCTGTTTGGATAAGTCTTGTTCTTATGGACATCGTCTTTGTCATGTTGAATTGATAATGTTAATTATATTTTATGAATATGTCCTGAAGATGGTTTATTAGACCGAAACGTCCGACGTTGACATTACATTAACATTAAAACAGCATAATTGCATATAAGGGTTTTTGTTTGTTTTTTTCGTATATTTTTCTTTATACTGTCGGATCTATATCCATATATTTGCTTACATATATGTATGTATAGATATACATGTATATACATAATATAAACATATATATATATATACATATATATATATATATATATATATATATATATATATATGTATGTATGTATGTGTGTATTCTTACTATTAAATATTAATAAATATAAAAATAATGAAAGCCTTGACTGAGCAACAAATCGTATTCAAATAGATTACTCCAACAGCTTTCACCCGAGGCACTTGAGTCTGTAAGTTGCATGATTGCATCTGTATTTACAATCTGTATTACTGGGTTTGACGATAAACTACATTTCTCAGAAAGGCATTTGATGGGGAGTCTGGAGATTTTGAGAAGGATGGAATCATTTCTTAATTTCTTTTGTTCTCAGGTTCACCCTGACTCGTAGAGATCGCACCTGTTAGCATCCTATCTATGGGAAAATGGTCAACCCCTAAACAAAATCAAAACACTGTGAAAGTATCAAATTAATCATATAGTAAATATTTTTTATATAAAATAAATGACCAACAGTATATATATATATATATATATATATATATATATATATATATATATATATATATATATATTTAGAGTAGAATAACCAATAATACATTTTTTAAAAGCAGAACTACCAATAACCCATTTTATGGCACGATGACCAACAATACGATTATCTGAAGTTGAAGCCATAGAATTCTGTCCAAAATTTTTACATTTCGAGATTAAATAATCCATAGAGACTGATATGCAGCTAAATAACCAACATAAAAGAATTCTTTCATGACATTAATCCAAATAATATCTTAAAATTTCTTAAAGAAATCAAACGGTATTCCAAAATATACCTTCAACAAAACTACAACATAAAACATGCACATAACCGCCTCTAGTAATCATGTCCACAGAAATATGTACATGAAAAAAATCTGAGTATCATCTACCATGTATTCAACTGTGAAAGCAGAATGACATATATTTCCATTACTTCAAAGTTACCAAGAAAATTAAATTTCAGCATTAGATGAGCCATAAGGAGCTGATATTTGTTAAATAAACAAATCAATGAACTATTCCTCCTACTCCTTATTTTGGCAATCCATTCACAGAAGCATTTTATGTAAGTTACTCATTAATTCTCTTTGCCAACTTTGCCTTCACTAAGTCATGTCAGTGTCGAATTTCGTTTCCCTCATTCGATGTCCCAAATATTTCAAAATATCTCTTTCTGATTCTACGTATAAGATTTTTTTTGTTTCCATTTTCCTTAAAACTTTCTCGTTGTTCATATCCTCCGTTCGTGTTATTCCCATCATCCTTCTGTAGAACCACATGTCTGTTGCTTTACATATCCACTTCGTTTTTTGAGGAAATTGTCTAGCTTTCGCTACAATATAAGAGGATTGATTTTACATAGCATTAAGATAGGTACTCGGTTAAAAGCTCCATTTGTCATAATATTTTTTTTTCTAATAGATTGATTTGTTTTCTTCCAGATTATCAAACATCTCCAAGTTATTTAAAGCCAGAAAAATATTTCCAAATTGCATGAATATTTTTGTGATAAAAACAGTTTCTTACTAATTGTTGTGGTAGGATCCACCTAATTTGCATAGTGGAGTACCGACCATATAAATATGGTTGGTACCGGGAAGACGAGGGGAGGAATCAAGAGATTCAATCCAGAGACTCTGCCCGACTGCGACTAAGTCAACACATTCTCCAGGAACGGTCTTCCCTAGAATATACAAAAGACTATATGTAAATATTGTGTACCTTTCTTGTTTCAATACATTTTGTTCTAAGTACATTTTGTGTTGTATTATTATTCCATGCATTAGTCAAGTTTCAACACTAATTAACCCATAAGTAGGGGAGATGGGGTGGATTCATACTTTACCAATAGTATAATAATTATAAGTATTATAAGTGAATATAACGAACCCAAAGGGAATTGGAACTCGGCTCTCCGAATAACAATTGCCAGACATTATATATAACACCACCCGCACATCTAAACTTACAGCACCTGGTTTTCCCAAGCTGTCAACCGATCGAGGTATTGACTACGGCCGACATTGCTTAACTTCGGTGATCGTACAAGAACCGGTGTTTTTTTAAGCCTTTGTTAGAAGTAATTTTTGATTTGGTGATTAAGAATCAAAATTTATTCAGTCGATATGCTTCCTAAGGATTCTGAAAGTGAAATTTATCATTTGGAAACAGTCTGTAAATATTTATTCGATTTAACTCTCCCACTTGGAACACCTTTGAAATCGCGACATTATTGCAGGTGATTCAATAACACAAATCTCTTCTTTTCTTTCTTTTTTTTTTTTTTTTTTTTGGGGCCATTTTTAGGAGAATTGCACTATTTTCTGCGAAATTTGTGAAAAGAGAATTTTGAGCGAGAGACATTTGCACAAAGTATTCTTTCGCAGTTTTATACAAAAGCCTACGTACATAGGAAGCTTTTCATGCTCACGAGAATGACTCTCTTGGAGAAATCAAAACGAAAATAAATATCAATGATGGCAGTAGAAAGCTGTCAACAAAGATTATGAAAATTATAGAAAAAGAATCTCGCTGCAAAAATACTAAGCTACAAAGTATTGTCGAGTAAGATTTGAATAGGCTAAATATATGTCTCTTTTCTTTTCTCTTCTTTTGAGGAGTTTCTTGCTCGAATCTGTGAGATTCGAATTCTATTGTTATCGCTGTTTGCGTTTAATCTTTTTTCTGGTATGAAATATTAGCTTTTGAGAATCGGCACTTGGATTAGAGGTGGGAGTTGGCAAGTAAAAAGTAAAGATGGAATGAAGAAAAGTGAAAAAAAGATGAAAGAGAGTGAAAATAAAGGCGGATAAAGAATGAAGAAATATAGCGAAGAAGAATGAAAATAAAGAATTTAAAAAAAAAATAAAGGGAAACAATGATGAATAAAGGCTATAGTAGGACAAGGATGAACGAGATCAAGAATTAAAAAAAAAAAAAGTAAAAAGAAAGAGAAGGAATGATGAAGAATGAACAATTACAAAATAGAAGAATGAAGGAGAATTAAGAAGACGAATAAAGTATATGAAAAAAAAAATCAAAGACGAATTATAAAGAATTATGAATAGCGATGGATCCGAATGAGGGATGATAATGAATGAAGAATGAAGAAGGAAACTGAAGAAGAATGAATAATGAATGAAAAAGAACGAAGAAGAACGGAAATAGAGAAAAATGACAAAAATGAAAGAGATTGAAGAAAGAAAAAAAAGAATGACGGAAAATGATGGCGAAGAATAATGAAGAACCATGAGATGAATGAAAATAAATGAAGAAAAAAGAAATAAAGCAGAAATAGAAGAATGAAGAATTAAATTAGAAAAAATGGAGAAAAAGAATAAAACTGAATAAAAAAAAATAACACAAAGGATATTAGCAGATAATCTCATATCCCCCTCCTCCTTCTCTTCTTTCTTCTTCTTCTTTCTTCTTTCTTCTTCTTCTTGTCCCTTCGTTCCTTGTGATCGTGATGAAAAACAAGAAAGATATATCACGGACGCTGCTTGGTTTGGTTTGCTTTGGTGTGTTTGTTCAATGGCTTTTCAACTTCTTGATTCATTTAATACCGAAATTTTATTTTCTTGTGAGCTTGCTGGTGTTTTTTTTTTTTTTTTTTTTATGAAAATGTGTAAATGGTAAATTTTTCTATTGCATTTTGATATTTTCATGCTTGTGAATACATTATTTGCTGCCCGTAATTAAGACCCTAACAGGTGCTACAAACTTGGGTCAGAGAAGACCTGGGAAAAGCAGCAATTAATTGGTGGTTCCATACCATTCAAAACCTTCCAATCAGAGGCCGTGCTGTCGTATGTATTTTATGTCCATACCCAGGACAAGACGCTGTTTGGTTTCCGTGAGAAGAAAGAAAGAAAGAAAGAAAGAAAGAAAGAAAGGAAGAAAGAGAATGCGATATCGCTCTTGTGTTTATAGTGTATGTTTTCAGTGTAATGGAAAAACTTGTCAAATATATATCTTTTCATTTGTACCCACTTACTACTTGACAGGAATTCATACTTATCGTTGTTAAGCTCAAATATTTAAGCGTGCAATAAGGAAAATTTTACGGGTGTTTATAATTGTGGAACTCGCAATGAACATATTTATTCATCGATTATTATGATATATGAGAAAATTCAAATAGCGAAACCGTGTAATTTTCATAGGCGATGGTAGTTATAATTATTATGAAAAAACAACACGAAAACAACACCAATTAATAATTATTTTCATTGTAACAAAGAAATAAAAACATTATGAGTAAATAGCCTGTCATTCGAACGTCAATAAAACACTTTAGATGTAATTGTTGTAAAACTTCAAGAATTAAATATCACGAATGAGTATACAATATATGGATGTATCTAAATAGCATATAAGCATACAGAAATAGATGTGATTGAGTGAGAATAAGGATCTACTGGGAACAGTGCAAACTACTGGGGGTTAACCAGTACTACCACAAACAATAACAATTACTAAATTATTTTGACTTTCACACAATTAAACTAATTCATATTTAACCAGGATTCAATTACCAGATGTTACGATTTCGATTCTCAAAAGTAACCTCCATCTGCTTGTTCCAGGCTAAGTAATAATCTCTACGTTGATGCAAAGGCTACGATGGTTTGGTTGTTTTTTTTTTGTTTTATTTTACGGTATATCAACCCCAATGCCGACAAAATTTTCATTGCTAATAATATTTTGTTTTTTCAAAAATTTATTTCTGGTAATATTTTTTTTCAAAAATGTGTTGCTGTAATTTTTTTTTTCAAAACACTATCGCTATTAATATTTTTTTCCTCAAAAATGTATTGCTGCTAATAGTTTTTTTCTTCAAAAATTTATTGCTGGAAATAATTTTCTTACAAAGTATTTCTGATATTAAAACCTGTTTTTACACATTCATAGTGTTTTTTTCTTCAAAAAATTTATTGCTGGAAATAATTTTCTTACAAAGTATTTCTGATATTAAAACCTGTTTTACACACATTCATAGTGTTTTTTTTCTTCAAAAATTTATTGCTGAAATAATTTTCTTACAAAGTATTTCTGATATTAAAACCTGTTTTTACACATTCATAGTGTTTTTTCTTCAAAAATTTATTGCTGGAAATAATTTTCTTACAAAGTATTACTGATATTAAAACCTGTTTTACACATTCATAGTGTTTTTTCTTCAAAAATTTATTGCTGGAAATAATTTTCTTACAAAGTATTTCTGATATTAAAACCTGTTTTTACACATTCATAGTTTTTTGTCTTCAAAAATTTATTGCTGGAAATAATTTTCTTACAAAGTATTTCTGATATTAAAACCTGTTTTTACACTTTCATAGTGTTTTTTTTCTTCAAAAAATTTATTGCTGGAAATAATTATCTTACAAAGTATTTCTGATATTAAAACCTGTTTTTACACATTCATAGTGTTTTTTTCAAAAATTTATTGCTGGAAATAATTTTCTTACAAAGTATTTCTGATATTAGAACCTGTTTTTACACTTTCATAGTGTTTTTTTCTTCAAAAATTTATTGCTGGAAATAATTTTCTTACAAAGTATTTCTGATATTAAAACCTGTTTTTACACATTCATAGTGTTTTTTTCTTCAAAAATTTATTGCTGGAAATAATTTTCTTACAAAGTATTTCTGATATTAGAACCTGTTTTTACACTTTCATAGTGTTTTTTTCTTCAAAAATTTATTGCTGGAAATAATTTTCTTAAAAAAAAATTTTGATATTAAACCTGTTTTTACACATTTAGTGTTTTTTTTCTTCAAAATTTATTGTTGGAAATAATTTTCTTACAAAAGTATTTCTGATATTAAAACCTGTTTTTTACACATTCATAGTGTTTTTTTCTGAAAAAATTTATTTTTGAAATAATTTTCTTACAAAGTATTTCTGATATTAAAACCTGTTTTACACATTCATAGTGTTTTTTTTCTTCAAAAATTTATTGCTGGAAATAATTTTTTTTCAAAGTTTTTTCTTGATATTAAAACCTTTTTTTACACATTCATAGTTTTTTTTTTTGTTTTTTCAAAAAATTTATTGCTGGAAATAATTTTCTTACAAAGTATTTTGATATTAAACCTGTTTTTACACATTCATAGTGTTTTTTTCTTCTGAAAAATTTATTGCTGGAAAAAATTTTCTTACAAAAAATTTATTGCTGGAAAAAGTATTTCTGATATTAAAACCTGTTTTTACACATTCATAGTGTTTTTTTCTTCAAAAATTTATTGCTGGAAATAATTTTCTTACAAAGTATTACTGATATTAAAACCTGTTTTTACACATTCATAGTGTTTTTTTCTTCAAAAATTTATTGCTGGAAATAATTTTCTTACAAAGTATTTCTGATATTAAAACCTGTTTTTACACATTCATAGTGTTTTTCTTCAAAAATTTATTGCTGAAATAATTTTCTTACAAAGTATTTCTGATATTAAAACCTGTTTTTACATTTTCATAGTGTTTTTTTAAAACATTTTCATAGTAATTTTTTTCTTCAAAATTTATTGCATAGAAATAATTATCTTTATTGCTGGAAAAGTATTTCTGATATTAAAACCTGTTTTTACACATTCATAGTGTTTTTTTCTTCAAAATTTATTGCTGGAAATAATTTTCTTACAAAGTATTTCTGATATTAAAACCTGTTTTTACACATTCATAGTGTTTTTTCTTCAAAAAATTTTAATTTTCAAAAAAGTATTTTGATATTAAAACCTGTTTTACACATCTATAGTTTTTTTTTCAAAAATTTATTGCTGGAAATAATTTTCTTACAAAGTATTTCTGATATTAGAACCTGTTTTTACACTTTCATAGTGTTTTTTTCTTCAAAAATTTATTGCTGGAAATAATTTTCTTACAAAGTATTTCTGATATTAAAACCTGTTTTTACACATTCATAGTGTTTTTTTCTTCAAAAATTTATTGCTGGAAATAATTTTCTTACAAAGTATTTCTGATATTAAAACCTGTTTTTACACATTCATAGTGTTTTTTTCTTCAAAAATTTATTGCTGGAAATAATTTTCTTACAAAGTATTTCTGATATTAAAACCTGTTTTACACATTCATAGTGTTTTTTTCTTCAAAAATTTATTGCTGGAAATAATTTTCTTACAAAGTATTTCTGATATTAAAACCTGTTTTTACACACATTCATAGTGTTTTTTCTTCAAAAATTTATTGCTGGAAATAATTTTCTTACAAAGTATTTCTGATATTAGAACCTGTTTTTACACTTTCATAGTGTTTTTTTTCTTCAAAAATTTATTGCTGTTGGAAATAATTTTTCTTTAAAAAGTATTTCTGATATTAAAACCTGATATTTTTTACTGTTTTTTCAAGTGTTTTTTTCTTCAAAAAATTTATTGCTGGAAATAATTTTCTTACAAAAGTATTTCTGATATTAAAACCTGTTTTTACATTCATAGTGTTTTTTTTCTTCAAAATTTATTGCTGGAAATAATTTTCTTACAAAGTGTTTTCTGATATTAAACCTGTTTTTACACATTCATAGTGTTTTTTTCTTCAAAAATTTATTGCTGGAAATAATTTTCTTACAAAGTATTTCTGATATTAAAACCTGTTTTTACACTTTCATAGTGTTTTTTTCTTCAAAAATTTATTGCTGGAAATAATTTTCTTACAAAGTATTTCTGATATTAAACCTGTTTTTACACATTCATAGTGTTTTTTTTTTCAAAAAAATTTATTGCTGGAAATAAATTTTCTTACAAAAGTATTTCTGATATTAAAACCTGTTTTTACACATTCATAGTGTTTTTTTCTTCAAAAATTTATTGCTGGAAATAATTTTCTTACAAAGTATTTCTGATATTAAAACCTGTTTTTACACATTCATAGTGTTTTTTTCTTCAAAAATTTATTTTTGGAAATAATTTTCTTACAAAAGTATTTCTGATATTAAAACCTGTTTTTTACACTTTCATAGTGTTTTTTTTTCTTCAAAAAATTTATTGCTGGAAATAATTTTCTTACAAAGTATTTCTGATATTAAAACCTGTTTTTACACATTCATAGTGTTTTTTTCTTCAAAAATTTATTGCTGAAATAATTTTCTTAAAAGTATTTCTGATATTAAAACCTGTTTTACACTTTCATAGTGTATTTTTTTTTTTCTTCAAAAATTTATTGCTGGAAATAATTTTTCTTATTTAAAAGTATTTCTGATATTAAAAACCTGTTTTTACACATTTTTTTAGGTTGGAAATTTTCATTCTGTAGAAACATTTCAAAAATTTATTGCTGGAAATAATTTTCTTACAAAGTATTTCTGATATTAAAACCTGTTTTTACACATTCATAGTGTTTTTTTCTTCAAAAAATTTATTGCTGGAAACCTGTTTTACAATTTTGTTTTTTTATCAAAAAATTTATTTCTGATATTAAAACCCTGTTTTTCTGATATTCAAAAGTGTTTTTTCTTCAAAAATTTATTGCTTGAAATAATTTTCTTACAAAGTATTTCTGATATTAAAACCTGTTTTTACACATTCATAGTGTTTTTTTCTTCAAAATTTATTGCTGGAAATAATTTTCTTAAAGTATTTCTGATATTAAAACCTGTTTTTACACATTCATAGTGTTTTTTTCTTCAAAAATTTATTGCTGGAAATAATTTTCTTACAAAGTATTTCTGATATTAAAACCTGTTTTACACATTCATAGTGTTTTTTCTTCAAAAAAATTTATTTTGCTGGAAATAATTTTCTTACAAAGTATTTCTGATATTAAAACCTGTTTTTACACATTTCATAGTGTTTTTTTCTTCAAAAATTTATTGCTGGAAATAATTTTCTTACAAAGTATTTCTGATATTAAAACCTGTTTTTTACACATTCATAGTGTTTTTTCTTCAAAATTTATTGCTGGAAATAATTTTCTTACAAAGTATTTCTGATATTAAAACCTGTTTTTACACTTTCATAGTGTTTTTTCTTCAAAATTTATTTCTGGAAATAATTTTCTTAAAAGTATTTCTGATATTAAAACCTGTTTTTACACATTCATAGTGTTTTTTTCTTCAAAATTTATTGCTGGAAATACAAAATTTTCTTTACAAAGTATTTCTGATATTAAAACCTGTTTTTACACATTCATAGTGTTTTTTTCTTCAAAAATTTATTGCTGGAAATAATTTTCTTACAAAGTATTTCTGATATTAAAACCTGTTTTACACATTCATAGTGTTTTTTTTCTTCAAAATTTATTGCTGAAATAATTTTTTACAAAGTATTTCTGATATTAAAACCTGTTTTTACACATTCATAGTGTTTTTTCTTCAAAAATTTATTGCTGAAATAATTTTCTTACAAAAGTATTTCTGATATTAAAACCTGTTTTTACACATTCATAGTGTTTTTTCTTCAAAAATTTATTTTAATTTTCTTACAAAGTATTTCTGATATTAAAACCTGTTTTACACATTCATAGTTTTTTTTCAAAAATTTATTGCTGGAAATAATTTTCTTACAAAATTTCTGATATTAAACCTGATATTAAAACCTTTTTACACATTCATAGTGTTTTTTTTCTTCAAAAATTTATTGCTGGAAATAATTTTCTTACAAAGTATTTCTGATATTAAAACCAATAATTTTTTTACACATTCATAGTGTTTTTTTCTTCAAAAATTTATTGCTGGAAATAATTTTCTTACAAAGTATTTCTGATATTAAAACCTGTTTTTACACATTCATAGTGTTTTTTTCTTCAAAAATTTATTGCTGGAAATAATTTTCTTACAAAGTATTTCTGATATTAAAACCTGTTTTTACACATTCATAGTGTATTTTTCTTCAAAATTTATTGCTGGAAATAATTTTCTTACAAAGTATTTCTGATATTAAAACCTGTTTTACACATTATAGTTTTTTTTTTCAAAAATTTATTGCTGGAAATAAGTGTTTTTTTTCTTACAAAGTATTTCTGATATTAAAACCTGTTTTACACATTCATAGTTCAAAAAATTTTTGCTGGAAATAATTTTCTTACAAAATTTCTTTACCTGTTTTCATAGTTTTTTTCTTCAAAAATTTAATGGAAATAATTTTCTTACAAAGTATTTCTGATATTAAAACCTGTTTTTTAATTTTTCATGTTGTGTTTTTTTCAAAGTATTTCTGATATTAAAAAATTTATTTATTGGAAATAATTTTTTACAAAAGTATTTCTGATATTAAAACCTGTTTTTACACTTTCATAGTGTTTTTTTTTCTTCAAAAATTTATTGCTGGAAATAATTTTCTTACAAAGTATTTCTGATATTAAAACCTGTTTTTTTTACACATTCATAGTGTTTTTTCTTCAAAAATTTATTGCTGGAAATAATTTTCTTACAAAGTATTTCTGATATTAAAACCTGTTTTTTTACACATTCATAGTGTTTTTTTCTTCAAAAATTTATTGCTGGAAATAATTTTTTACAAAAGTATTTCTGATATTAAAACCTGTTTGGAAATACACATTTCATATTAAAACCTGTTTTACATTCATTTTTTTTCTTCAAAATTTATTGCTGGAAATAATTTTCTTACAAAGTATTTCTGATATTAAAACCTGTTTTTACACTTTCATAGTGTTTTTTTCTTCAAAAATTTATTGCTGGAAATAATTTTCTTACAAAGTATTTCTGATATTAAAACCTGTTTTTACACATTCATAGTGTTTTTTTCTTCAAAAATTTATTGCTGGAAATAATTTTCTTACAAAGTATTTCTGATATTAAAACCTGTTTTTACACATTCATAGTGTTTTTTCTTCAAAAATTTATTGCTGGAAATAATTTTCTTACAAAGTATTTCTGATATTAAAACCTGTTTTTACACATTCATAGTGTTTTTTCTTCAAAATTTATTGCTGGAAATAATTTTCTTACAAAGTATTTCTGATATTAAAACCTGTTTTTACACATTCATAGTGTTTTTTTTCTTCAAAAATTTATTGCTGGAAATAATTTTCTTACAAAGTATTTCTGATATTAAAACCTGTTTTTTACACATTCATAGTGTTTTTTTTCTTCAAAAATTTATTGCTGGAAATAATTTTCTTACAAAGTATTTCTGATATTAAAACCTGTTTTTACACATTCATAGTTTTTTTCTTCAAAAAATTTATTGCTGGAAATAATTTTCTTACAAAGTATTTCTGATATTAAAACCTGTTTTTACACATTCATAGTGTTTTTTTTTCAAAAATTTATTGCTGGAAATAATTTTCTTACAAAGTATTTCTGATATTAAAACCTGTTTTTTACACATTCATAGTGTTTTTTTCTTCAAAAATTTATTGCTGGAAATAATTTTCTTACAAAGTATTTCTGATATTAAAACCTGTTTTTACACATTCATAGTGTTTTTTTCTTCAAAAATTTATTGCTGGAAATAATTTTCTTACAAAGTATTTCTGATATTAAAACCTGTTTTTTTTACACATTCATAGTTTTTTTTCTTCAAAAATTTATTGCTGGAAATAATTTTCTTACAAAAGTATTTCTGATGTTTTTAAAACCTAAAAATAATTTTTTTTACACATTCATATTAAAACCTGTTTTCATTCAAAGTTTTTTTTCTTCAAAATTTATTGCTGGAAATAATTTTCTTACAAAGTATTTCTGATATTAAAACCTGTTTTTACACATTCATAGTCTTTTTTTCTTCAAAAATTTATTGCTGGAAATAATTTTCTTACAAAGTATTTCTGATATTAAAACCTGTTTTTACACATTCATAGTGTTTTTTTCTTCAAAAATTTATTGCTGGAAATAATTTTCTTACAAAGTATTTCTGATATTAAAACCTGTTTTTACACATTCATAGTGTTTTTTTCTTCAAAAATTTATTGCTGGAAATCAAAATTTTTCTGGAAATAATTTTACAAAAAGTATTTCTGATATTAAAACCAGTTTTTACACATTCATAGTGTTTTTTTCTTCAAAAAAATTTATTGCTGGAAATAATTTTCTTACAAAGTATTTCTGATATTAAAACCTGTTTTACACATTCATAGTGTTTTTTCTTCAAAAATTTATTGCTGGAAATAATTTTTCTTACAAAGTATTTCTGATATTAAAACCTGTTTTACACATTCATAGTGTTTTTTCTTCAAAAAATCTATTGCTGGAAATAATTTTCTTACAAAGTATTTCTGATATTAAAACCTGTTTTTACACATTCATAGTGTTTTTTTCTTCAAAAATTTATTGCTGGAAATAATTTTCTTACAAAGTATTTCTGATATTAAAACCTGTTTTTACACATTCATAGTGTTTTTTTCTTCAAAAATTTATTGCTGGAAATAATTTTCTTAAAGTATTTCTGATATTAAAACCTGTTTTTTTACACATTCATAGTGTTTTTTTCTTCAAAAATTTATTGCTGGAAATAATTTTCTTACAAAGTATTTCTGATATTAAAACCTGTTTTTACACTTTCATAGTGTTTTTTTCTTCAAAAATTTATTGCTGGAAATAATTTTCTTACAAAGTATTTCTGATATTAAAACCTGTTTTTACACTTTCATAGTGTTTTTTTCTTCAAAAATTTATTGCTGGAAATAATTTTCTTACAAAGTATTTCTGATATTAAAACCTGTTTTTACACATTCATAGTGTTTTTTTCTTCAAAAATTTATTGCTGGAAATAATTTTCTTACAAAGTATTTCTGATATTAAAACCTGTTTTTACACATTCATAGTGTTTTTTTCTTCAAACATTTTTTGCTGGAAATAATTTTCTTACAAAGTATTTCTGATATTAGAACCTGTTTTTACACTTTCATAGTGTTTTTACCCCAGTTCCGGGGTTAACTATTTGTCCATACCTGGAACCGTAACAGGTACTAACACGCTGGGTCAGGGCGGACATGGGTATATCAACAATTAAGAGGTGGTCCCACGCTCCTCAAAACCTCCTTGCTGTTGGACGTAGTTTATCGTCTTACCCAGGACGCAGATGTAGTTTATCGACATACCCAGAACGCGGATGTAGTTTATTGTCATACCCAGGACGAGCAAAGGCTAGGAAGTTCAAATCATGTAAGGAGTTCGATTCTTGCGAGTGACCTACTATCATGTGCCGGTCCGATTCTCACGAGTGCGCTACCATCGTCGTTTTGGGCCTAGCTGATTCTTACGGTTGGTATAGTATCATGGCCTTGTACTGGGCTGATTCTCACGGGTTACTTGATATTGTGGTCATGTGACGAATTGATTCTCACGTGCAACATACTTTCTTGATATTGTGTGCCAAGCAGATTCACGCGGATGTCCTAACTTCGGAGTCTAATACTGGACTAATTCTTACGGGGGAATTACTATCGGGGTCTTTTAACAGACCGATTCTTATAGTGATATGATGTCGAGGTATTTTGTCCGAGTGACATACTCTTGTGATCTTATACCAGATTGATTCTTACGGGTGATATAGTATTGTTGCCTCATGTCAGCTTCAGCAATACTAAATAACCCGTAATTAAACACCTCATGTAGAGCCAAACGTGTGACCTTACAATCTTCGATCAAATTTCTAATGTGATTTCAATAGAATAACCAGTGAAATATCAACCGTCACTGAAAATCGAAACCTTATAATCTCTCGTCCAACGCTTTATCTCCTGAGCGCTCGCAGCTTATGAGCGCGTATTTATCTATTAAGTTTGCCGCTCGAAAATATGTTTTTCGGGTGCAGAATTAATTTCAACATTACCCACCGCGACGCGAATGAGTCCGAAATTTTATTATCAATAACTCCTAAATGGTAGATTTTATCAAAACTTCTTTGTTATTTTCGAATTAAGCATGTACATTTACACCTAAATGGAACTATTCTGGAAAATGTTTATCAGAAACTGAGCGTGGGGCTTGAAATGCAAATTATCCTTTTAAGGTTCCGAGTTGAATTCTGTTCTGTTACTCCGTTTTTCTTATTAATACACACCCTGGCGCACGTACAGGAATAGAACCGGTAATAGAAATAGTTTTATGCTTTGTATTTTAAAGGAGTTTTTTTTGAAAAAAATATGTTTTGCAGTGAGGTTCGTGTGGCAAAGCAAGATGCAATTTCAATGGATTGAAACTGCAACAATTGCGTGACTTATAAATAAGTAAGTTCAATGGAACACATTGTTGATTCTCCGTGGTACGCTATTATTGCAAGGAAAGAATGGCCTCTTGAGAATTTTAATAATCTTCGTGTTTACTCCGATACTTTGGGAACGGCGTCTAATATTTGAAATGATGGCATAGAAAATGAGCTCAAAAATGCTGACCTGGTTTAAATTCTTTGTTTGTGTAAACGTCCTTGTGTAAATGTCCTCGTTATAATAATAATTGTGTATAACTCTACAAAATCGCCTTTTATAGAAGTTCAGATCAAACGAATTGAATTTATTAGAGAGCTGTTTAGAAAGAAGTTATAAAAAATTCAACCAGCTACGTTTTCACATTACTTATATCAAATAAATATAGGGTTTCTGATAGTCTATTAAAATTTACGACGCAATCGTAATATTTAATTTTAATTTGTTTTACCGTCCAGGTTCTTTTGGTCTTATGAAAGCTGGACAATGCCAAGGCTCTTTGCAAATAACAGGAAGTCATAATTATCATGGAGACCAAAACGCCAAATTACGCAGAGAGAGGTCAAGGGATATAGCCGGAAAAGTCCGACTAGATACCCGCAACGAACGTGGAGAAAAATGGATCCAATGGTGCACGGCCAATGACCAAGAATAGCCAACACATGGTTCCAAGATCATCCAAGACGATTGTGGGCATGGGGGAGCCCAGGATGAGACACTAAAAACAAAGTAGACTACATAACTATCAACAAAAGATTCTGGAGTGCAATCGTTCACTGCAAAACCTACCCAAGTGCCGACTGCCGGAACGATCATCGCCCTGTTATATATGAGTGAAACTAGGGAAAGCGAAGAAGCCTAATGCTGTAACCAAGCTGCAGTACAACAAACTCCTGAGCGACCCGAACCTGAAAGAAAAATATAAGGAAAATGTTAAAAGAATATATGAGGAACACAATGGAAACTCGAAATGGGAATCACTAAGAGATGCATTAGTGACATCAGCAAACGAGGTCATCCCAAAGGAGAATGGACGAAAAACAAAAAAAAAATAAAGAATGGATGACAGAGGAGGTTCTCGACATGATGAAAATGAGACAGAAAACTCACGATACGGAACAGAATACAGAATACAGAAAATTACACAAAGAAATAACGAACAAATGAAGACAGGCTAAAGAAGAGTGGCTAGACAAAAAATGTTCAGAAGTACAGAGACTGAGCACTATTAACAAAAGAGATATGCACAAACAAATAAGGCAACTAACAAGACAGAAGACATGCTTATCAAGAGGCTGCTTAAAATCAAAAAACGGAACACTCATATCCCAGAAGGAAAAAATTTCTTCAACTCTGGGGCAATTATATTGGTAAACTCTTACACGACGAAAGAGAACAACTAGCAATACATAGAACTACCGACGGACCTGAAATTCTAAAAACCATAGTAGAAGCTGTACTGGCCAAAATTGAAAAAAAACAAGGCGGCAGGATCAGACGGAATCGTAACAGAAATGCCGACTGCCTTAGATGAATTTGGTATAGACAAGATCATAGAAAAAATAAATGAAATCTACAACAGTGGGGACGTACCGGAGGATCTCAGCAGACCTGTTTTCATAGCACTACCTAAGAAAGCAGGTGCAAACGAATGCGAGCTCCACCAATCAGCCTAATGACCCACGTCACAAAACTCATCATCCGTATTCTGATGAATAGAGCACGCAGCAGAATCGGGCCAGAGATAGGACCCGAAGAGTGCGGGTTCGTCAAAAACACAGGAACAAGGAACGCGATATTCAAGCTTAGAATGTTATCGGAAAGAGCAATACAGATGCAGAAGGGCATGTATCTATGTTTTATAGACTACGCAAAGGCATTCGACAAAGTACGCCACATGGACCTACTATAACTGCTCAGCAACCTTGATATATTCGGGAACGACATCAAGAATAATCAAGAACCTATACTGGAAGCAAACGGCATGCATTCGCATCCAGAATGGGGTCAGCGAATATATAAAAATAGAAAGAGACATAAGGCAAGGATGTATCTTCTTACCGGACTTATTCAAACTATATAGCGAGGTAATTCTGAGGGAACTGTACATCCTACCAGGATTCATCTTTGGCAGCCACAACCTTACCAACATAAGATATGCAAATGACACGGTACTGATAGCAGACACGGAAAATAAACTACAAAACCTCATACAGAATGTAGAAAGGGAAAGCGAGAAGAAAGGACTAACCATAAAATACAAGAAGGCAGAATGTATGGCCATCAATATAAGGATGAACCCAAAATGCGATTCGCAGGTCGGGGACACTAAAATCAAACACGTGCAGAAGTTTAAGTATTGGGAAGTGTTCTGGCGGTAGGTGTGACGCTGAGATCCGAAGACGGATTAGGATGGCCAAGGATGCATTTCAAAAGCTGGGCAGAGTACTGCGAAACAGGAGGATTTCTATGGTGACAAAATAAAGAGTGTTGTGCTGTTACGTAACATCTGTCCTCCTATACGGCATCGAATGTTGGACGGTATCCTCAAGGATGAAAAAGATACTCGAGGCGGCGGAGATGTGGTTCTATAGAAGGATGCTCTGGACATCATGGACCGAGCATGTGAGCAACGATGAAGTCTTGGAAAGGATGAAAACAAGTAGGAAGAGGCAGATGAAATTTCTGAGACACGTGATGAGAAAGGAGGGCCTGGAGAATCTGATACTCACGGGACGAATTGAGGGAAAAAGAGACAGGGGAAAGCAGCACATGACATACGTAGCGGGCTTGGGTAGGTGGATGGCGGAGCGTGGTCTGGGGGAGTTGGCAGGAACACAAAAGCTGTTGTGAGCCACAAAGGATAGCGGATGAAGGGTCATGACGGCCTACGTCCTGAAAGGACACGGCACATAAAAAGAAAAGAAAAAGAATGTTATGGGGTGTTGTTGCTTGCCAATTTAACACGTTAGCTCCCACACGACCCACCGGACGGTCGTAGTGGTATGTCTGTAAGGCCCACACGACCCTACGGTGGGTCGTTTAGTAATTTCATTTTATGAGGATTATTAGGAGTGGGATGCTATGATTGATGGCTTATTAGGTCATGCTATACCAGGAGGAGTAATGGATATATGAGGAGGCACGGTGGAGTAATAGCGGCTTGGATTGAGGAATCAGAGAGCCGAGTTCGAATTCCCGTCGAATCCATTACATTCACTTACGTGCTAATACCCTTGGGAAAAGTGTGAATCCTCTTTCTTCTCCCTCCAGCTATGGGTAAATAGCAGGACAGACTGGGTTCTATAGCCTTGGATGGCAACTGGTCTAGGAGAAGGAAAACTCTGAATTCAAAACCTGCGGAGGGTGAATGGAGTCTCTCTGAGCCTTGGTTGGCAATCCATTTAGTGTTGGTGTCACGATAAAAACACTCTTGATAGCCCTATCGAAGCATCAAGAATTCAGCTATTTGACAAGATTATGAACTACACCAATCAAAGTATTAGCTATGACAGATAAGGAATACTGGAAAGGTGTAGTGAGTTCAATCTCGGCTGAGGCCGCAAGATGATGATACCAGGACAGCATTTAAAAAAAAAAAATGAAATATTTTGAATATGAAAAATGAGAGTTAGGGTCAATGTCATACTTGCATATTGAGAATATTCCAACTACACACGGGTGGGTCATGTGTGTTGTAAAATGAACTCAGGTACTGAACAACACACCGGTGGGTCGTGGGTAATAAATAGATCTCTCGGTTAATGGGCATTCGATTAATGCGTTTTCGATTAAAATTTTTATATACCAAAATTTGATTAGTGCATACATAATACTCGATTAGTGCGGTAAAACATTCTTCAGTTTAACCATAGTAATTAAAAGCTGATTTTTTGTAGTTTCCGGTGTACAAATTAGCCGCACTGATCGAGGGATTTCTGTCTTATCTATTATACCCTTGCCTCATATATGAAACAGTTTTAAAACATAAAGTCGCTTGTACTAAAATTAATTAAGATATTGGGACCCTGGGTCAACAAGGGAAATACTGCTTGAGAGCCAACGTGTTAAAATCTCATAAAGTTTTCTATAATTGATTAAAGTGTTTTGAGCATTACAAGATTAGATTTTGCCTTTTAGATTTTCATTGGACATGGAAGTAGTGACGTCATCAAACGTAAAATCATAAAATGTAAATAAACCAAATACTTCAATGCAATAGCTTCATTGGCAACACATACTGTTTATGCTTAATGTGTATTGAAATATCTGTATAAGGAAGTTATAAAATAGACACTTACTAAAAGTAACTGAGAGGTCGTACAGAGCATGAGACGCCTATTGAGGACCGAACTAAATATTCAATCGTATCTGATCTAGCGAGACAAGCTTGCCAATCATTGCACCGCATCGATATCATGGGATATGTTGGAGATGTGAATGGCAAGGTTCGGATCGGGGTTTCCTACCAACTGTAAAATAAAGCTCCAAATAATGTCTTAAATTGCTTAAAAGTTTTGTAGGATAATTATTTTAACTTTTATCTGTTATTTTGAATTTTCATTGGGTCTGGAACTAGTGACGTCATCAAACGTAATAGCGTGAAAAGTAAATAAAACAAATACTTCAATGTAATAGCTTCATTTACAATGCAAAGAATTCATGCTGAATGAATTTTGAAATATTTCGGTACTGAAGTCCTAATGTACCTGCACTGGAAAGTTAAATTAAGACTCTATGTAATTTTTTTTAAATCTCAAAAAGACTACGTTCTTTAAAATATGCTGACGTCAGCAATTATGAAACAAAAGAAGTATTCACTATATTCCCAAATAACTTTTTTTGACGACAGTCAACTTTTAGTAACGTGTCTGCGGACTTTGAATCAATACCTCACGCACAAAAGTAGCAGAATCAATTGAAAATTTTAGCTCTGGAGAAAAAGCAAATCTTAAACCAGTCTGAAACTACCAATTAACATGAATATTGATATCAACTTTCTAATGAAATATAGTCCACTTATTTTTACTTACAAGCCATAGATTAGTTCTGGTAACAGGGATACAAGTATAAGCCACCCATTGTGGATGGGATTCACTACGCAGTTAAAAAAATTCAACCAAACAAACAGATATTTCACATATTACCTCAAGCCAAATCAACCAAATTCTTTATTTAGTAATCTTGATCAAATCCCAGGCTGATTATTTTGAAGTTTCAAAAGTAAGTGGGGGTTGGCCCGCCAAATTTAAAATGCCATAAAGCTCCAAATATTGGCTTAAATTGTTTGAAACCTTGCAGGCTGATTATTTTATCTTTTATCCGTGTTATTTTAAATTTTCATTGGACCTGCAACTAGTGACGTCATCAAACGTAAGAGCGTGAAAAGTAAATAAACTAAATGCTTCAATGTAATTAGCTTCATTTACAATTCAAAGAATTCATGTTGAATGCATTTTGAAATATTTTGGTACTGAAGTCCTAAATAACTGAATTGGAAAGCTAAAGACTATATGTAATTTCCTAAAATCCTAAGGTCTGTAAAATATACTGATTTCAGAAATTATGAAGCAAAAGAAGTATTCACTATATTCACAATTAACTTTAGAATAAATCACGGAAATTTTTTTGCAACAGTCAATTTTTAGTAACGTATCCGGAGGCTTTGAATCAATTAGTCAAGTACAAAAGTAGTTTAAATTGAAACTTTGCAGGCTTATTATTTTATTTTTTTATCTATTTTATTTCACATTTTCATTGGTTCTGAACTTAGTGACGTCATCAAACGTAAGAGCGTGAAAAATAAATGCACCATCTACTTCAATGCAATAGCTTCATTAGCAGCACAAAGAGATCACGATTAATCTGCTTTGAAATCTGTATAGTGAAGTTATAAAATAGCCGCTTATTAAGAGTAAGAGATGTCAAAGAGGGTCGAGATTATGTGGCGTTTACTGAGGATCGAACTCACTATTCAGTCGTATCTGATCTAACGGGACAAGCTTATTAACCATTACACCACTTCAAAGTGCCAAAATGGTAAGAGTATGGAACACTTTGTGAGGATCGAACTCACTACTCAGCTGCAATGAATCTGACGTGACGTAAGTATTTGTATTGGAAATATTTGTATTTTACATATTGGAAAAATCTAAAATAAGACTCTAAGCCTTTTTTTTTTCTAAAATTAAAAGAGTTTCGTCACGTCATCAAAAAAATATGCTTATTCCTCAATGTTCAAAATATAAAAAGCTCAATATTTTTTTTCAAGACAGTATATTTTAATATTTGTAGTAAGAAATTAACACCTCATTTACAAATAAAGAAGAGTATCAACTGAAATTTGTGCGTGGACAAATAAACAAAATATTCGACTAGAAATAACACTATTTTTTTTAAGCTCTCATCTAAATTATCAGTATTTTTTTATATTTGTTGAGCTCTTTAATTTTCATTAAGCATCCCCAACATCTTTTCCACAGACGCAGCATCACAAGCCTGTTATTCTTCTATGGCTCTTACCATCACTTCAGACCTTTAAAGCGAGAACGATAATGTTTCTTTCACGGATTCGAATCAATCTCATGTCCCCTGTATTTCAAATGTAAGGAGAAAGTTCAACTCAGAATTTTTCACAAAAACTGTTACTTTATGGAACATACTCCCATGTGGATACTTCCCTGAACACTACAATCTTAACATCTTTAAACCCAATCGTTATCTATCCTCCAGATCCTCGTAATCGCCACTTCCACTTAGCTATCTTTCCTCACATCGCACCTCATTCATCAGAATCGTCGTTAGATGTCACTGTTTGAGATCAAGGTAAAGAAAGTTCATTTTCAGTGGAGAGAGGTAAGTTCTTCCTTGGAAGGATAGCATATCAAAATTGACCTCTACCCATTTGATAGGTTTTTTATTACGACACCATCACATTAGTTCAACTATTACTAAACCAAATTTAACGAGGAAGTTCCACTGGGAATTTTTCACTAGAACTGTTACTTTATGGAACATACTCCCGTGTGGATACTTCCCTGAAGACTACAGTTTTCTTTTGTGTGTGGGGAGGGACTGAGTGATTCGTTTTCTCGGTTTATCAAACCTCTGCAGGTTATTTAAAGCCATAAAATATTTTTGGATTGTTAAATTTTTTTTAAAGTTAATAATGGTTTTCGTGATACAAGTATTACTAATTAAACCATAGTTGGGGTTAATATATTTTCCAATGGTATTTATCCTAAGTGAATATTAGTCAGTTAAGTGGCATACGTGATACACGCTTGAGTGATCATGCGGTAGACCAGTTGCCATCCAAGGTTATGGAACCCGGTCATTCCTGCTATTTACGTATAGCTGTGGGGGGGAAGAGGATTCATACCTTTCCCAAGGGTATTAGCATGTAAGTGAATGTAATGGATTCGACTGGAATTCGAACTTGGCTCTCCGATTCCTCAGTCGGCTATCCATTACTCCACCGTGCCTCCTCAGACCTAAGACCATCAGTCAGTTATATGCCATGCGTGATACGCTGAGGTGATCTTGTATCCTTCGATACATGACTGACGAGGCAGATTTTTACCCGCAGTAGGTTGCCATTTCTTTCGGCGGTAGACTGGCTACCAATCAAGGCTATAGAACCCAGTCTGGGGAAAGAAGAGATGGATCCATATCTTTCCCAAGGGTATTTGCTCGTAAGTCAATGTAACGAACTTGACTGGAATTCGAACACGGCTCTTATAAGAATCCCAACTGGAATTGAAACTCGACTCGTCGATTAATAAGTCCCAGTGATTATCTATTACACCACCCGCATTTCCAAGCTTACAGCGTTTGGTATTCACGAGCGATCACCCATCTACTTATTGACCCGGCTCGACGGCTTTAAAGTCAGGGGCCAATCGTTAGCTGTCTTCCTTATCTTTATATTTTTCGCTTCTTACTAGTTTCAGATCAGAACTAATTTTACATTGGAATTAATTTCAACTCGGAACTAATTTCAACTCGGAATTAATTTCAACTCGTAACTAATTTCAACTCGGAACTAATTTCGAATCGGAATTAATTTCGACTCGGAATTAATTTCAACTCGGAACTAATTTCAAATCGGAATTAATTTCGACTCGGAACTAATTTCGACTCGGAATTAATTTCAACTCGGAACTAATTTCAACTCGGAATTAATTTCTACTCGGAACTAATTTCGAATCGGAATTAATTTCGACTCGGAATTAATTTCAACTCGGAACTAATTTCGACTCCGAATTAATTTCAACTCCGAATTAATTTCAATTCGGAACTAATTTCGACTCGGATCTAATTTCAACTCGATTTAAAATCAAAGTTATTGATTTCTGTGAATTCCTAAACAAAATTCAATGAGTTGGTGTTAATATTTTTTTTAATATAACATTAAAAATTCTTAGTAGACAATTCAGAATTCATCTTTTCTGCAACTTTTGTTAATTAGTTCCGAGTTGAAATTAATTCTGAATTGAAATTAGTTCCGAGATAAAATTAATTCTGTAGTCACTCTCTTTCACTCATAGCATACCTTTTTTAAGATATGTTATGAATGAAACATGTAGAAAACAGTAACCTTTCTTATGTAAATCTCATGTATAATCTGAAAAATCTAGTAAAAGATATTCCGTTCCACCCTTTGACGATATTTTATGTGTGTTTCCTAACGTTGATATTTGAAGGTGTAAAGCAATGATTTCACAATTCATTAACAATAAATACCATCTTCCTTTTGGGATCCGCAGACAAAGAGTTAAACATGCCTCCGCCAAGTAAACGAATTAACAGGGAAAATGTGAGTCTGTTTATATAGGTAAGCGGTGCATTCAAAATGTTTGTGGTAAAAAAAAAGGATTTATGGATATTTTATTTATTTATTTATAATGGAATACTTCCAATGAAGTTACTTAACATCAAAATTATGTTCAGCTAATCTTTCTCGTCGAGAGATCCTGCCTGCCTGAACTGAAAATTAAATTTTTGAAATACTGACTTTCACTTGATCTCAAACACCGACCTCTACCGCTAACTGGATAAAAACAAAACGTAATTGTTCCAATGAATTTGAACAGAATTATTAAATGAAGAACAAATAAGAATGTCTTCATAATTTTAACTTGTTTCGCTATTTAAGTAAGTTTAATCAGAATGTTTTGAATTGTAATAATCTGGTATTTGTTTAAATGTTTTACCATTGGTTATTTAGACGCCACGTTTTTAAAGGATGGCGTTAGTATGTATGTATGTGCGTATGTAATTATGGGATCTTGTAAGTGAAATTGGATAGATGGAATCCGTGGGTGGTTATGTTAGTACAAACTGCTGATCATGGGCATAGGTATGTATCAAACCTTGTGAGTGAAATTGCTTAGACGAACATATTCGTACGCCATGAATGGCTGTGCTGGCACGAAGTCACAAGCCATCGTGGCGGAGGTTTTGAGAGTACTGGCGTTTTTTTTTTTCAAACTACTTATCATGACAGATTGTGTGTTCTCTCCCAGAAACTGTAGCTAAGTGTCTGATCAGCATAGTTGCAATATAAATCATGGGTTTTGTGGGTGTTGATCAAACAGAAATATGCCTGTGCAATTATCTGCGAAAGGGATTAGATAGACTCTCTAGTAGACGAGTGACTCCGGAAAACGAGAATAGCCGGCCATGTGTGTATCAATAAGAAATGCAATACATTTTGTTATGTATTGTATTTCTTTTATAAATAAATAACGGAAGTTGTTAAATGTTTAATGATTTTTCCTACGTTTTCTTTATTTCACGTTAAATCTTTTTTTTTTTTCTGGAGTGGTTTACCCATCAAACATTTGCGTCATTTGAAGCAAAATTATGACTCCTTTAGAGTCTGAAACAGCTTTTGATGTATTTGCTATAACAAAATATCGTAGTCGCATCAAAAGATTTCATCTAAATATTGCAATGCGTTTAATGTCCCTGTATTGTGGATAACATTGAAGATTAGATAAGTAGATAGTTTCAGCATGAGTTGTGTGGATTTTTAGTAAATCTTCGTGCGATTAGAGGTGGTAAGAAAATGTATAATGAAATGTATAGCATTTAATATAAGACTAACAATCAAATCACAAAAGAGAACGAAATGTTACCTGTTACAAGATTTAACCCTTTGAGATCTGCGTTCCTGAACAATTTTAACTCTTCTGTCTGAGCTCCTGAGTGAAAATTCGCAAATAATTGGTATGTAATTTTTTATGGTAGATATAAAAATAGTTTGTGATTGCTTCCCTGACCGTCCAGGTTGAGACTCTGCACGCTTCATGGTAAAAACGATCTTTTTTTTATCCAAAAAAACATGCACAACACACAATGAAAAGACGTGAACATGTTGGTATAACGTTCGATGACATCAGAATATTACGTTTTTTTTTCTGATTGGCTCGTCAAAATAAAACAGCCAATAGCAAAACACAACGAAAGTGTTTACCCACCGTTCCACCGATGGCTGGGCATTACGTAATTTTTCTCTACAACCTGTAAAGCGGTGGTCAGAGCTCAAAATGTTGTTACATGTCTCGTCATATAGCTGCACTATTCCATGTATCCTATATAGGTAGTTCTTTATGTAGCCTGATGATAATTACGAGAATGGACTGAAAGGTTCATAGGTTGACTATGAAGGAGTGATGCTAGAACTGTGAAATCTTGCATGCATTAATTTCGAATTTTCTTAATAGAAACTGCGTTACTTCTATCCATGTAGATTGATATCTGAATGCTCACAGAATGAATGTTCATCCTGTTGTTCAAAAAAGTCATCAACAGCAGATATGACGTCATCGTCACTGGGATACTGGTTCGTAGCTAAATGTTCTTTTTTTTCATGCTGGGGAACAGATAGTCATCAAATCAGGAGAATAAGGAAAGTGATGAGCCGGTTCAAAGCCACAAATAACTACAACAAATATTGAAACCAAGGATCTGTGTTTGGACCGTTGGACTAACGAAACAAAACCCATTTTCTCAGTTTTTCTGGGTCTTTGGTCTTGATAGCCGTTCGTAATGGCCTCATCAAGTTGGCATATACCCTTCGTTAATAGTATAGCCTTTTCGAAGATAGTCAATAAGCAAAAATAAATTTGGCATACCAATAAATGAGGCCATCACCTTCCCTGGAGAGGAAACTACATTGGTCGTCTTTGGAGCATATTAAGAAAGATCTTTTTACTGCATGGATTGTCTCCTTGTCTCTGGCTCAAAGAGATGAAACGACCTTTCAAGGAAACCGATTGACAATGCCAGATTTTCCCGTGAAGTAGTCAGCCTGGTGCGCTTTTGATCATGGGTCAGAAACCGTGGCACCCACCGAGCAGAAACCTTCGTAATGCCAAGATCATTTTTCAGAATAGTCACAATTCTTTTACAGTATATGCTCAGAGAATTGGCTATTTTATTTATAGTTAATCACTTCTCCCCCTTCACTATGTGGTAAACACGATCAATGTTTTTTTTTCTTGGTGTGGGAAGTTGCAGGACGTACAAACATTGGATCATTTTCAAGACTCTCCTTTCTCCTTGTAAATTCAGTTGCCCCCTTTTGCACTAATGATAAATCCGAAATATCATCCCCTAATATAGCAACTATGTCAGCATGAATGTCTTTGAGGGCTAAACACTTTTTTCTGCAGGTACCAGATAACACTACAATGCCAAATTTTGTCCATTTTCAAGAGAGGTTGCGACAGGTTGCATTTAAATTCATCTTTGTACAGGCAAGTGTCAGTTTACTTTGGAAAGAGACAATGCAGTTACTAATAAAAAAAAGAGTTGAAATTAATGCGCATGCAAAATTTCACAGCTCCAGCCTCACTCCTTCATAATCAACCTCTGAACCTTTCACACGTGTAGCATTATCATTACATCCTCTGTACCTCGGTTTTATTTGGTGTGCTAAAGCCGTCGTTTCGATGTGGACCACATTGGTTGTCTTCCCGGAAAGACCACAAGTCACACCGTTTTGATTTATCAGTGAAAAGCTATAGTCATCATTTTACCAGACTGAATTTTTGCTTGTATTAATTAATGGCAAAACGCGTAAGGTCTGTATCGACCGAATATGTTTGTCTCCAGCTGGGAAATGTTGCCGACCACTCATCAGCGACGGTGAGGGCACAATGAGTAAGATAACTTCCCTGCTCCAGCCATTGTTCAGGCCATCTGCTCGCTACAAGCCATAGTGGAAAGAAACCATTCTTTTTCTTGTTGAATACTTAATTTAAACTCAAATGAAATGACTTCGCCACATCCTGTCTTTTTACCCCTACTTTCTTGGGTGCTCTACGTCCGTCCACTGGTCCTGACAATTTCAGAAATGCGATATATTTCCAATAACTTGTGTGGCTACTTATTAAGTGATGCTTTTTTTCTTATCTGTTGTGGTACGATCCACCTAATTTACATAGGGGAGTACCGACCATATAAATATGGGTTGGTACCGGGAAGACGAGAAAAGAAGGAAGAAGAGATCGAATCGAGAGACTCTGCCCGACTGCGATTAAGTCAACCCATTCTACAGAAACAGTCTTCCCAAGAATATACCAAAACTAAATATTGTGTACCTTTTCCTTGTTTCAATACATTTTGTTTACGTACATTTTGTGTTGTATTATTATTATTATTCCATGCTTATCCAAGCTTCAACATTATCCTTAAACTTCAATTGCTCTACTTAATTCAACGTTTTTAAGAAACTGACCTTTGGTTGGAGAAAAAAAACGAATGGAAAAAATAAGTGACAAAAAAAGAAAAAGACTAAAAAAAATCATTTATTAAACATAACTATGAGAAAATCAGTGCTTCCTCGGCCGTAATTCGATCTCACGTTGCTAGTTTTAGTTTCCTTACCTCTAATTTTTCCTATCTTTCGACTCTTGTATGTGGGTACAGTGCATTATTAGGAAAACTATTTGTATTTTCTTTTCTACTTTTTTTGTTTTAGATAAAAACTTTACGTCATCCAACATATCAGAATCAGTCATTGATATTTAATAAGCTTATCTGAACCATGTACAGTGGCAAATGAAGAGAATGCAAGATATCCTTTCTATCATATATAAAATAGGTAAGTAGATATATTCTAAAAACGATGGTGAAGATGAACATCTATTATAAATAACAAAGCTATAGAAAAATCTATACATCTATCATGCGTAACAAAAGTACAGCAACATATTCAGCTTTCATATATATTAAAGATATCATTATATCAACCATAACAAAGGTGGAGAAGGCGAACCTGATACGTCCAACATATGGGCACGTGGCCGAAAGGCTATAACGATCGTTTTTTAAACACAAGACCCTGTTTCGAATCTCAGTTTGTCAGGGAGGTGACATTTTGATGTTATCGGCCTGGTGATCTCACTTTGAAAAGTGAATTAAAAACCATACGACCGGTTGATCCAAAGCCTGTGTGTGAATTTGTGTACACGGAACTATCTGGAAGCCGTCAATGGAAGTGCCAGCACGAAGTCGTAAGCCGTTGTGACCGATGGTTTTGAGCGTTCTAGCCTTGTTCAGACTGTTGATCACGACAGATAAATGCGCTCTCTCCTGTAACTAAGGCCCGATCAACAGAGGTGCAGTATAGCCCCCTGGCGGGGATTATGGGTGTTGAAGCCGTCAGCAGCAGGGATTGGCTGAACTCGCTGGTTCCCAGACTTCATGAATTCAAGCGCCCTACTAGGCTGGCATCCCGATCTCACCCCTTCACTGTCGAAACTACTAAATGTAGCCGTCTCTTCTACTACAATAGCTTCATGTCTCGCACCTCTCGCCTATGGAACTCCCTTCCCTATTCCAGTTTCCCTGAGAGCTATAATCTCCAACTATTCAAATGTAATGTCAAACGACATATCCAGTTGTCTTGATCTATCCACTATCCTTCTCCTCATCCTTTCCTCTATCACTCCTATCTGATATTGCTCCAAATCTTCTGCAACCCTTCGCGTCTTAGTGGCTTCCCGCCTTGCTTGGGGTGAAACGCTTAAAAAAAAAACACAATATACTATGTGAGGGTTATGTTTTCCAGTCACTCCTTCCATTTTATGCGTTCAACTAATTCAGGTTGTCCCTTCCTGATACTGAGCACAAGTGTTCTTTTTGCTGTCATTTTCTTTCAGACTGCTTCGTTGCTTTCTCGACCCGTCCGTGGAATTCTCAATTTCTGTTTTCTCCTCATCCGTGGGGAGATTGTCCAGAATTCACTTCTATGTAAGAGATTGGTTAGGGCGGTTTTGTTAAAATAGATAAATTGTTCTTGATGTGCTTATATACTTTTATTAAATATGATACCTAGGTCTCATCATTTACTGTTGAAACTGGTAAATCTAACTTTAAGTATCTGTCTATATTTCTGAGATGATGTATTATGTACATTATTTACATTATTCGGACTATTGTCCTCATCTTTGTCGCCATATTTATTACAATGTTTCGTCCGTTGTACGCTCCAGCCTTCTTCAGGTGGTTGGAATGTCGAACTGAACACTTTATTTCGCTCAGTGGGGTATACTATTCTAGTTCCATGTGCCATGTTTAATAGATGTCAGTTATAAGTTATCTCCTGCTAATTTTCCATCTGAAAGTTCTCCACTGCCTTAACCGGGTGTTGAACTCACACTATTTGGGTCCTGTCACTGGATCTAACTAACGCCTTTATCCACTGTGCCATGTTGCAGTGGAGAACTTGGAGAGTGGAATTAACAGGAAATAGCTAATAATTGACATCCATTAGATTTGGAACTAGAACAGTCTACCCCAGTGAGCGAAATAAAGGGTTTAGTTCGACATTCCAACCACCCGAAGAAGGCCGGGCCGTACAACGGTCGAAACGTTGTAATAAATATAGCGACAAAGATGAGGACAATAGTCCGAATAATGTTAATAGTATACATGATACGTCATGTCAGAAATATAGACAGATACTGAAGTCGCTGACGATGAAAAATCACACTGATTTGCAGTGGGCCTTCAAAAGAAACGGTTCTGCTGCTGCTGCTGCTGCTGATGATGATGATGATGATGATGATGATGATGATGATGATCAAAATAAATATTTGGGAATAAAATGAAGCAATGAGATTTTTACATGGGGTAATGTTAAAATAGATGTAAAGTATAATGATGCGCCGAAACGTTGTAATAAATATGGCGACAAAGATGAGGACAATAGTCCGAATAATGTAAATAGTATACATGATACGTCATGTCAGAAATATAGACAGATACTGAAGTCGCTGACGACGAAAAATCACACTGATTTGCAGTAGGCCTTCAAAAGAAACGGTTCTGCTGCTGCTGCTGCTGATGATGATGATGATGATGATCATGATGATGATGATCAAAATAAATATTTGTGAATAAAATGAATCAATGAGATTTTTACATGGGGTAATGTTAAAATAGATGTAAAGTATAATGATGCGTCGAAACGTTGTAATAAATATGGCGACAAAGACGAGGACAATAGTCCGAATAATGTAAATAATGTCTAACTTTAAGTGTTATTCTAATTGTTGCTTCCCTCGAACGTCTCGCCCCTTCCAGCTTTTTTTTTCTTTCATGTCAGTTATAATCTACAAAAAATTAAATGCAACGTCAATCGTCATTTTCTTTTTCCTCGAATACTGATATTTTTTATTGTTCTTTCTCACGTGACGTTTTTTTAGTTTCCTTCCTATCTTCTTTCGAGAGGATGAACTACTACTAATTGTCCTCCTCCAAATACTACTATCACAGTCTCTTCGAGAAACGAAATGTATCCGGCTTATACTGAATACAGTATCGTTATAGTTACGGTGAGTTAATATCTTTTTTGTTTTCTTCTTCGCTAACCCCTTGCGTCTTAGTTGCTTTATCCTCTTGCTTGCTAGGGTTGACAAAAAAAAATTATAGCAAGTTTAGAGTTAGCTATTTGCATGACAGGTGATCCCACAGCGAAGACGAGTGGCGCTATGGAGTCTTTTGAAAACGATAGCCTTGTGTCAAATTTGGACAAGTTAAGTATATATTCGGATTTCCTGTTGATTAGCGAAAGTTGAAAAACACAACCATAATAATCCCCGACTACTCACAAGACTCAGAGATTACACCGATGTTTCCGAGGATAATCCTACGATGTCAGATATGAGAGAATTAATCCGGGTGTCATCGGATTTCCTTGGGCCTTTTGATCAACAAGCTAAGACGGCATCAAAAGTTCAGAGTTGTCATCACTGTCCCCACCAGTCGCCACACGACAACGACGACCATCATCATCATCATCATCGTCATCGACATCATCACCGTTTCTACTTAATCATCATCATCACCACCACCGCCACTATAATCATCACTATCATCATCATCAACATTATCATCGCCGTGGTCGCCTGTGATCTTAATTAATAACATATTCTTGACCATTCATGTAAATACCATATATATATATATATATATATATATATATATGAAGAAAAATATACGGAAAAAACAAACAAAAATCCTAATATGCAAACCTTATAAGAATCAATAGCGCAACAAAAGAAAATCCCTCATAGCATTTACTAATGTTTGTAAATTTAAGGGAAACAGCGCACATCGGAACTAGAGAAATTGCTGTTAGCAAGACTTGAACTTGCTACGACATTGACTCTACTATACTTCTTTTCCTACCATAACCCTTTTCCAATAAAAGACGCGAGGCTCACTCAATATAGAAAGTGATGATGAAAGTGGTGTGAGGTACGATTGGAAGTGGAGGTGGTAGAATGTGGAATGAACGAAGAGCAAAATCCAACGATTCTCGTCGCCTAAACACAAATACGACAATATATTAGGAGTAGATAGATTCATACTCCTAACCTAATTTCTTGAACAGGAATAGAGTTCTATCCCTTGATTCTTGGTAAGGGTTGGATTTCCAGTTCCTTTAAAAGTCTAATTCACTCCCAGTAGCCCATTGTATCTTAATGTCATTGTCGCTTTGCTAGAAAAAAAAACAAATAAAGTTACTATCTAATTTTCCTTGAAAAAAAATGATGCCCTCAACTCTGTTATTTTATTAGACGTACTTAACGTGTCTGTTTTAATAATATCTTTTTTTTTATTATTATGAGATAAAATATTCTCAAACATTAATGATTTTTGACGATGATTTCTTTCGTTTTATTTCTCTTGATTTTCATTGCATTGTCTGTTTTGTAGCAATATTATAATTAAATTCATGATTATTAGATGTGTCAAGCATTAATTCCTTTTTAAGCTGATTTCTTTCATCATATTTCTCTTTTTTTAATTTATTACATTAGTTGTATGAGTACGTGGCCGTGTTGTTAGAACGTTCGAGTCTCATGGTCGTTTTTGTCAGCAAAGAGACTTCCTGATCTTATTGAACTGGAGGGGTCGATTCCAGCGTGGAAAGTGCCTGGAAACCATACTACGAGTTGACCCAAGCCTTGTGAGTGAAACTGTGTAGAATGAATTCTTGGGGGCTGTCGATAGCTGTGCTAGCACGAAGCCATCGTGGCCGTGGGCTTGAGCTGGCCTTGTTCGAATTGTTTGTCACGCTTGCCAATTGTAACTAAGGTCTGCTCAGCATAGTTGCAGTATAAACCACAGGTTGTTAAATAAACACAAATTCGCCTGAGCAAGCGTCTGTAATAGGGATTGGTTAGCGTTATGGGGGTCCACCCCTTTTTCATACAAGTGAACTCGACCAGAGTGTACTTGGACTGCTGCCGTTAAATACCCAGAGTCAGTGAGAGCAGAGATTGTGATTGAGTTGGAGGTAGAGTAATAGTGTGAGATAACCTCTTGTAGAAGTCACAGTTACAAGCACGTAGACTCTAAGGAAGTCCTACTTCGAGACTGAATTTACCAGACTATATATATATATATATATATATATATATATATATATATATATATATATATATATATATATATATATTATTGCTAGTAACCGCGTTTCTTGATTTACTCACTGTATTAACAATTGTATTATTGTGTATTTTATTTGTTATATTTCATTCCTGCGTTTGTCATTCATTGGAGACCGGATTTCATCCCGGAATCTACAACAGTTAGCCGCCCTAG
>CAHIKZ030000868.1:4125000-4132500 GCA_903632075.3 Acanthosepion pharaonis
TTAGAAGAGACAATTATTTTATTTCTATTTTGGGGGGGGGCGAATTTCTGGGATGAGGCGTTATCATTATTTACATTATTTATATTCGGACTGTTGTCATATTCTTTGTTGTTGTCATCACAACGTTTCGTTTTTGCTGGAGTATACTTAGAGCCTTAAACTTAAGCTAGCTGCTGATTAGGTTGCAGCCGCTGTTACTGGCTGTCATATTTTGACTGCTGCTACCGCCCATATTTTTGCTTACTGCTACTGCCGATGTAGACTTGCCGTCATTTGTTTTTCTTTTTTTAACGTCTCCCATATTGTATCTATTTCTATGCTAGGCCTACTAGAGAGGTCCTCATAGCCTAGCATATGCACGGATTCATGCAGATATTTAACTCTCCAGTGGTCTTCCTTTGCCAGTGTCTTCGCTTCAATCCCAGGGCCTGATGATTAACCGTTTCCTCTATACATGATCAGCCATGTATAAAAAGTGTGATAAAAGCGTTTGTAAATTTGGTGATATTGTGGTTGTGAGTTCAATCACTGGATAGGACAGTGTGTTCTTACGCTCAATGGGAACGGGTGAGCAGTAATTTAAATAAAAAAAGGGATAAACGACATCTCCAGGCTCGAGAACAGTCTACCCTCGTTATTGATTAAATGGTACATTTCAGACTTTCCTCTACGTTAAACCAGATCGATATACAAATCGATATTTGAGGAAGCGCGGCGCGCACAACGACCGAAACGTTGTGATATCTTCAACAAAGATGAGGATATATAAATAATATAAATGATTCTAATTGTTTATATAGTGTTATATCATGGCTACCTGTTATATCAAGCTATGTAAACAATTGGTACGGTGGGATAATGGATATCGACACAGATTGAGAAATCGGAGAGCCGAGTTCGAATTCCAGTCGGATCCATTACATTCATTTAGGTGCTAATAGCCTTAGGACGGGTATGGATTCTATTCCGCCCCCCCAGATATGGGTAAATAGCAGAACAGACTGGATACTATAGCCTTGGGTGGTAAACGGTCTAGGAGAAATAACTCTGAATTCAAAACTTTCTGTAACCCTGGCTTAGCGCATATTATACAAGCTAAAGAAAGGATCGTTCGCATTGGCTCGAGGATCCTGACTATAGTCGAGTGAGGATGAAGGTATTATAATTTACTCACCCTTTTCCTTGATCTTCTGTCACATCCTACCCTTGTATAGAAGATGGGTGAATAACTTACCTGACACTTCTTGTTTTTTATTCGCCGTCTTCTTTCAGGGTGTGGTCTATCATATATATCTATATACGGTATATACTAAAACTTCCGAATGAGCTTAATTTCCAAAACAACGAAACATAATACGCCAGCAGCCCTTCTTAGTTGCAACATCGACTGTGAGATCTACCATTTCCTGCTTTGTAAAATTTCAGCAAAGCATTTTTCAATGTATGACGTGTGGAAGAGGTCTAGATGGTTCATGTGATATCATGTCGTATTCGAAGCACGGCTCATCAACGATCTGCATCACTTCGTAGATGATGGAGGTGTCTCGTGTGTATCTGCCGTCTTCATCGCTTTTTGTGGACTAACAAGTCTTTGTGATAAATATTAAAGACGTCACGAATATGAAAGCGAGCTGGAACATTCTCGTAGAGACTAAAATGTCCGGAAGTATATTCGTAAATGTTCCTTTCATTATGGCACCTAGAAAACTCAACAGAGACTACTGACTACTGTACGTAGTACAATAACCCCGAAATTATATACCTACTGATAGGATAACCTCTTTAGAAGTGACTCTAATCTTCGGTTCGCAGACTATCCGCTTGATAACGCCAACCCCGAAAAGGTTAACCCTGGCATTCTTAATTAAGGAAGTAATAGTTCTGGAAAACAGATACTGTCGTGATACTCGCAATCCATACGTTTCATCGAACAAGAACTATATGGCAAAAGAGGCATGGTGGCGTAATGGATAGCGGTTCTGTTTGAGGACTCGGAGAACTGAGTTCGAATTCCAGTCGAATTCACTTACGTGTTAATACCCTTGGGAACGGTATGAATCCTCAGCTATGGGTAAATAGCAGAACAGACCGGGTTGTATAGCCTTGGATGGCAACTGGTCTACCGCAGAAAGAAATGGCAACCTATTGCTGGAATAAAATCTGTCTTGTTAATCATGTATCGAAAGATACATGATCACCTAAGCGTGTATCACACATGGCGCATAACTGACTGATGATCTTAGGTCTGAGGAGGCAAGGTGAAGTAATGGATAGCAATTTGAGGAATCGGAGAGCCAAGTTCGAATTCCAGTTGAATCCATTACATTCACTTACATGCTAATACCCTTGGGAAAGGTGCGAGTCCTCTTCTTCTCCCCCCCTAGCTATACGTACTGGGTGCTGACCTCAATATCCGCTTTTATATTTACAAACGCTATGTCCCTGATATTTAACCCATTAATATAGCATGCACAAAAAAACTATATTTTTTATTACACACACACACACACACACACACATATATATATATATATATATATATATATATATATATATATATATATATATATATATATATATATATAATGTCATACACAGACAGACTGTTTGGCTGTATCACAGCTCTTCAGTGTGGCTAGACCTCCGGTTGCCTCTACCTAGGATCGAAAACCGACTGAATTCGTCAGTCGGAGATTCTCCACTAAGCTGTCGGCGCACAGCAGGGATGAAGGTGAATTTTACGTATTTATTTTTAGATAAATACACAATGACCGATAGGACTCAATTCGCTTTTGCCGAAGAGTCTTGCTATATCAGCCGTCATAGTCACTGTTTACAATATACACATTCCTCTTTACTCTCACTCTCTGTAACATCATGCGTTGTAATGACTCTCCCGCCTTGCTTAGGGCGATTTGTTTTTAAAAAAGATCACATTCATTTTGTCTTAGAATTTTACCCGAAATTACCTGAAATTGTGAAAAAAATAACATCTGTGTCTATGTATGTATGTATGTATGTATATATATGTAAAATATTTTCATATCGATTTCTCCGAGATATACTTCGCTTTCATTGCTTTTATCGTCATCGATGAATTGTTTTGTAAACCTGATTCATAACCAGTGTCATTTTTTAAAAATCAAAATGAATTGACAATTTCTTCAAATATCGACGATGTCATATTTTATTATGCAAAACAATTTTTTTTTTTGTTTTCTTTTGCTTTGTTATTTTTTTTTTAATTTAACATAGATTAATATGCAGATAAACCCATATTCTTCTGGCATCAGTTGAAACTGACACCGACTTCATCCATATATGTAAACAATAATTATATACTATAAGTATAAATGGATAAATAAGTGAAAATATCAGTGTAATAATTTAAAAGTTTCCATTTAAAATCAATACGTACTTTCAGCAAAATTAGTTACAATATTTGAAAACAAAACTTCTGTTAACAATGCCAGGTGGATATGCATAAATAAAACTTTACAAGATATTCTTGTATTCATACGAGCAACATATGCAAGTTTTATTTGATAATTTTTATTCTCACTAAAATATTTATAATAACGTTTTGTCTAGATGCCAGAACTAGAATTTTTTACAACACGCTGACGCATCTTTAAATACTCAGTGTATTTAATATTATTAAATATGTCGCTAATATTTTTGTCGAAATTTACAATCTCTACGTTTCATTCGTGTTCTCAAATTGCGGAAACTTGAATAAGCTGATTTGTTTGGAAAGAAAACAAGAAACTCAGCTAGATAATAATAAAAATTATAATATTGTCCCGTATATTAAACTAGAGGAAGCATGGTGGGGTAATGGATAGCAGCTCAGATTGAGGAATTGGTAGAACCGAGTTCGAATTCCAGTCGAATCCATTGCATTCACTAACGTTGTGAAAGGTATGAATCCTCTTCTTCTACCCGCCTCAGCCTATTCTACAGCTTTGGATACCGCAGAAAGAAATGGTAACCTACTGCGGGGAAAATGTGCCTCGTCAGTCATGTATCGAAAGATACATGATTGCCTAAGAGTATATCACTGATATTCATCTAAGTAAAATCTGTATTTATAATGAAATTGCATTTTGATAGTTAAAAAAGTATTTTACTATAGAAGTGCATAACAATTCATGGTGATCGAAGCATTTAGAGGTTAAGAATTTATTCGAATATTATTATTAGGTAATAATTCCTAACCGTTATTATGCATAATCTAAGAATATTGCTATTCTATTTATTATGAAAATATTCTAACGTATTCTAGTGAATTGTCATATCTCGTGCAACACGAGATGTGACAATTTAATGACCCTTGTGAAAGCAAAGTTTCCGTAACTGATCACAATTAACTGCTGCCATTTTAAAATTAATTTCTGAGGGGAAGAATGCAATTTTTGAGACGATTTCCGGAAACATTTTTGGAAATCCTGTTCAAGAATACCTTTTAGAAATGTAGCCAAAATGTTACAGGTTACCACGGATGTCAGCAAATCTTTGTCATTTCAGAGTATTTTTCAACGTTGGGAATTACCAGAATTTACAGCGGGGTCAAATCAAGGGTTAAGATGGATAGCCCGTTTATCTAATGGATTTCTTAACTAAGAACTCGCGAACTCCTATCACGTCATTTATCTCTATTTCCAGATCCACTTTTAGGATCTGTCACGCGGTTTGCCTATTCATATTTAATTCTGTTCTCAGCCAAACACCCAGTTTTCGATGTGAGTGAAACAAAAGCCGCATTAAGTCCACACTTACATCTTTTATTTATAGTTTGGGCTGTCATATCCTTTATCATAGTGTACACTTCAACCTTCCCTAGATCGTACGTGCCATTTCTTAAGAGCGTGTGCAACATAAGCCCTGTTGAATGGGGTGAATTTATCATTAGTAATTTTAACAATGTTCACACAGAACCCGATATTAATACACCACCCCAGATTCTTTTCAGCAATTTTCCGCCAAAAGTATAGCATGAACATGTATAAATTCATCTACTGCTCGACTACGAAATATATGTTTAGTCTACGCTTCAAGAAAGTTGAAGTTGGAACAAGTCCGGACGTACTCGGGAACAACTGTTTGCCTGATTCATTAACTTAGCTAACTGCTGTGGCATTTTCGGGAACTAAATGCTCATATATCAGATAAATAATAAATCTAGAAGAAAGAGAGAGAGAGGGGGGAGAGAGAAAGAGGGAGAGAATATGGGGCATTATATATATATATATATATATATATATATATATATATATCCCATACACGCATATAGACTCGCATACAGAGAGATTGAATAGCATCATATGAGAAAACAATTTGGCATAGTACTTTCCATCGATAGTGTGGCCCTTTTGAAGATAGTCAAGAAACACAGTGATTTTATATCACAAAAATCTGAGGCTATCACCTTCTTTGCAGATGAAACGATCTTGGCTTTCTTTGGAGTTAAAATTAATGCATGCAAGACTTCACAGTTCTAGCATCACTCATTCATAGTCTGCCTATGAACTTTTCAGCCCGCCCTCGTATATATATATATATATATATATATATATATATATAGTAAGAAAAAATCTACAGCTTTAAATAAGCTAAATCTAAATGCTTAAAATATAAAATAAACTCAAGACTCAACGTCAAAATCGACAGAGACTAAATATAATAACAATAATAATAATAATAATAATAATAAGACCTTGAAATAGAAATCTCGAAAATGTTGCATATGTGAACATCAACAAACCCTGTTGTAGTTGGGGCCCTAGGACTGGTTGGAAAAGATTGCAGTAGACTAATTGAAGGGATTCCTGGAAGTCCATGCCTCAAGGAGATACAAAATTTTTTTGACAAGTACAGCCCACACTTTACGAAGGGCTTTATCTATGTATTTTTTTTTTTTTTTTTTTTTGCCAGTGGAAAGTTTCATGATGCCATTTCTAACCTTAGGTCCCGAGACCCGGAAAGAAATGTGTAAGCGCCAGAAATGAAAGAAAATAATAATAATAATAATAATAATACCAAATCCATTTCTTAGAGTTTTATGCAATGGCAATCATCAGGCAGAATCTTGGAACCAAAACTATCGTTTAATATATATAGTCCAGTGGTGCCAGGTAACTCCTATTCCAGGTGTGTGTTTTTCATCAAATATTTATACTTATGCCGTTATGTTGTGATAGCTTCCTTTCTTTTATTCAAGAGTTGTGATCCCATTCGTTGCAGGATTATTAAGTTTTCCGTCAGGCACAAATTACAGCCTTCAAATGTTCCGTTATATTGTCTTGCTTGGGTCAGTATTTTCCATATAATGTTAGGCGCCTTCTTTCCGATTCCCATGGTGTTCCAGTAGCAGTTAGGAAGGGCAGTGCTGCTTCTGTATTAACTGTTGGTCAGGCTCATTTTCTGATTGTAGTATCGTCTTTTCCACTCACCCTCGGCTGCTCCTATGTAACTCGGACATGACATATATATATATATATATATATATATATATATATATATATATATATATATAGGTGCGTGTGTGTATGTGTGTGTGTGTGTGTAAGGGTGAAAATGTTGATTTCATTAATTATTTGAAATTGGTCTATATCCTATGTGTATGGGTATAATGTAATTTTATAATGTTTACTAAGGAACAATATAAGTGGTTTTGCAATAGATACGTATAGAATAAATAATATATATATATATATATATATATATATATATATATATATATATATATATTGTTGTATTTGAGTAAGTTTCCTTGCCAACACCGTGGTTTAAAACTAGATCGCGAGTGAGTAACACATCGATTCTATTATTAACATGATTCCGTCATAGCAAAACCGACAAGCGAAGCCGTCCAACATCACAATATATATATATATATATATATATATATATATATGTGTGTGTGTGTGTGTGTGTGTGTGTGTGTGTGTGTTAATTATTACATATACGCGTACCCATGTTGTTTTTGGCATGCGTCTATAGTTTCCCTTGGTGGTGTTCCCAGTTCTTCAGGCACATAATTTTAACGATTATTTATTTGCTTTGCTGCTTATGCACATCAGCACACCCGTGCAAGCCTGCTTATATTTGCCTGTTTCATTTATCCACTCTACAAATATATATATATATATATATATATATATATATATATATATATATATATATATATATATATATATATATATACATATATATATATATATATATATGTGTGTGTGTATGTGAGTGTTTATGTATACGGGTAAAAACGTTCATTTCATTGATTGTTTGAAAATGGCCCATATCCTATGTGTATGGGCATAATGTAAATATTATAATGTTTACTAAGGAACAATATAAGTGGATTTGCAATAGATACGCATAGAAAATAAGACATTTTTATATGATCAGGAATTAATGCAATTATTAAAGTCCCAATAAGGTGATTATATTTATAATTACATCATATTATATATTCATGTTATTAAGTTGTTGATAATT
>CAHIKZ030000868.1:4137500-4290000 GCA_903632075.3 Acanthosepion pharaonis
AATGATATCAACATTCATACCCTGGCCATTCAAGAACCGCCAAAAAAACAGAGAATAATTTTTAAAAAGAGAGAAAAATCGAGAAAAAAAACTGAATCAGGAGGTCACAACTTAAAAGGGACCATCATTTCTACCTAGAGCTAAAGAGATCAATTTAAATCTAAATCAATCCATGGGGCATTTGGCACGTGAGAGAGCAGTTTCAGCTATGACAGTCCATAGACTAGTTTAAAAAACACTTGAAAAGGAAATTGTACGAGAAACGTGTGGCATATATATATATATATATATATATATATATATATATATATATATATATATATATATAGTCTTAAGATGTGCTATATTTATGGGCTAAAGTGCTCAATATCAGAGATAGAGCGTGTGTAAAATATATATATATATATATATATATATATATATATATATATATATATATATATATATATATATACATATAAATATAAATAACTAGACTCGTTTCGAAAAAACCCTCGAATTTTTGATTTGTTAATCAAATCAATTTCGAGGAAAAAAGGTTTTAAAAAAGAAAGAGCTACAAACATAAACTTCTGCCGACAAAAATCGCACAGATGCAGGTCTGAAGCCCAAAAAAAAACCCCGATACGAGTAACAACTAACTAACAAAAGAGCTCAATACAATCGTAGAAGCAAACCTAGATACACCTAGTGAGCCAGACAAACCTACCCAGGTCTCACCTAAACGGATCGTCAGGAAAGCTTGGCTACCTGGGTAGGTTTGTCTGGCTCACTAGGTGTATCTATCTATCTATCTATCTATCTATCTATATATATATATATATATATATATATATATATATATATATATATATGATGAATTTAATTCAGTCCTTCATAAGCTTCCGAGCATTAAGCTATGATTAATTAATGATGAACATGTCATTTTTTGTTTATGATTGAATTCATAATGATTCTTTTGTTAAGCATGGAGAGTAATTATACATTCTTATTGCTCAAAGTAGAGTCCAATCGTGTCATTAAAACCTCGCAAGATTCAAATAAGATATCATTAATCATTTCTAAGAGAGATCGCCTCAATTCTTAATCTAACGAATGGAAAATTTTGCTGTTTTACACGATTGGACAATTTTGCTGTTACAGCCGCTAACAAGTTAGCTGCCCCGTCAATCCTTAGGACCTTCCGATAATTTTGAATTGAACTCTTTTTTTAAACGGGGCGAGTAGTAACTGATCACCACTATATAAGAATTAGATCAGATATCTATAGACAGAGACAGCAGAACGAGAATTCTATTACCATAGGAAAACATCTGATGGAGGCCGTAGACCATTACGACCGGAGCGTTGGGATAATAACAGCAAAGTTGATGACATTCACTTAACACGGCCTTCTTTCAAATAAACAATATGACTTTCTTTTCTGTGGGTCCACCTCCGATGTTTCAACGATTATCACTGAATTTGTCTATAAGGCCACCGAGGCTTGGGTTGTGGCTTTAGGAATCTGGAATGTTTTCGACAGGTTTTGGTATGATGACCTTTCCAGTTCAATGGTCATGATGTTTCTGACCTAATATTTGACTTAATCTAATCGTTATTAACAAAGTATGTTGAACGATCAACCTTGTAAACCATTTCATATTAATGAGGGGTAACCTTCAGGAATCTATCCTTGGACCTACGTTTATTATTATTATTATTATTATTATTATTATTATTATTTTTATTATTATTTTTATCAACGACATTCTAGCTGTCATCAATTCCCAACTAGGTTTTTATGCTGATGACACAACTATTTTTTTTGTATTTTTAGTAAGTCCGTTAGATTCGACAATGTAAAACTCACAGCTGCTCTTGAAAATTACCTTCAATCAGTTGTTAACTGGGGCAACGAATGGCTTTTAAAATTTTTAACACCTCCAAAACGAAACTTCTTACTTTAAGCGTAGTACTCGATTGGCAACTCAGTTCACCGTTTTACAATTGAAAGAGCGAGATGTGACCTTAAGTTTCATTTCTTTTATCACACTTCTCACCTGTGGAAATGCCTTCCGATTTATTGCTTCCTACCACATACAATCTTCAAAAGTTTTTAAATGCAACCTCAATCACCATTCCCTTCCACTCACAGTATCCCCTTGCGTCTTAGTGACTTTATCGTCTTGCTTGTAGTGAAATATTAATAATTATGTGAATATTGTAAATATGTAGTTTTCCGATTTTTTTTTTTTTTTTGCTGTGAATATTACAGAAATTATACATCAATTTGAATCTATCAAATAGTGACACCGATTCGCACTTGATACCAGTAAAACCCTATCAGCTGGTGAGCAAGGTTTCATCCTGTTGGATAATACTGCTATAGCCTTTGTCAGTTACCGCCTTTGAGATCCGATATATCCTACTTGATACCAGTAAAAACCTACCAGCTGGTGGGGTATGTTTCATCCTGTTGGATAATACTGCTGTAGCCTTTGTCAGTTACCGCCTTTGAGATCCGATATTCCACACTTGATATCAGTAAAATCCTATCATCTGGTGGGGAAGATTTCATCCTTTCGGATAATACTGCTATAACCTTTGTCAGTTACCCCCTTTGAAATCCGATATTCTCCACCTGATACCAGTAAAATCCTACCAGCTTGTGGGGAAGGTTTCATCCTTTTGAATAATACTGCTATAGCCTTTGTCAGTTACCGTTTTTGAGATCCGATATTCAGGCATTCACTTTACCGTCAGCCAAACATCAATTAATGTCACTACTGTTAGTCACGCAAATATTCAGGTGATAGCGTATTGTTGGTGGGTGGGAGTCAAAACAAATGGGTATGACGTCTAAAGAAATAAGATTTTCTTAGAGAAGAGTTGGAAATAAGGGAAGAGGCGACCCCAATCCAAACAGAACGAATTGAATTGTGGAATGGAGTGACAGTGGTTAGTGGGAATAATCAGATGATAAGTTGACGAAGAAATGTTGATATGTGCCGAGAATAGAAAAGCGGAAATCTCATTCTAGACCCTGCGATTTTTCCGAGGGAAAAGATATTGGTTCGCTGTGTGGGTATGTTTTATTTTCATTTTTTTTTTTTTTGGTGGGGTGGCAGGGGGTGAAAGCAGAAAAAAAACAAAAACAAAAAAAACTAACAAATAAGCTGTAAGAGAAATAGAGAAAAAAAAAGAGAAAAAAAAGTTCTTTCCTCTCAGAAAACCTTATTATGCCGAAAGAAATTATGACGAACGTGAAAACATATGCAGAATAAGGAAAGACATCTGATGGAAAGATCAAATTGGAACATTGGGAAAAAAAGCATTTTTTTTACTCTACCTCATATATCGAATGATACTCTTTCAAAAATATAAAAAAAAAATCTGATCCTACTGAAACGGCAAATAACTACTTTCTTATTTTTGTATTTGGTACGGTGGAGTAATCGATAGAGGCTCGGACTGAGGAACCGAGTTCGAATTGCAGTCGGATCCATTATATTTACTTTTGTGCTAATATCCTTGGGAAAGGTATGAATCTTCTTCTCCTTCGATCTATGGGTAATTAACAAGACAAAACGGGTTCTATAGCCTTGGGTGGCAACCAGTCTGGGAAAACCTGAATTCAAAACCGGCTGGAGAGGGTTGAACTCCGTCAGGCTATCTTGCCCAAGAATTACCATTTCTACTAAGGGTGCAGTACCAGTGGTTCCCCTACAACCCTGATGGGTCATGGGATTCGTCATGTGTAGCCAGTTTGGCACGAACTCACTAACCAGGGGTTAACAGATACCGATCCGAGGTAACCAAAATTTTATTTTTTAAAAGAATATCATTCGATACCTGAGGCAGAGTAAAAACAAAAAAACAAAAAAACAAAAAAACAATCAAGCTTTTTTCCCCTAATAGTCCAGTTGAGAAAAGAAAACATACTTTCTTTGCGGATAGGTTTGTTAATATTTGACAGGACTTTACAGTTTTACCATTACTACTGGTCAGTGAGTTCGATCCACACTGGCTGCATATACCTGTTGCGAAATGCAAAAATAAAAAAGTTGTTATTTATCGATTCAGTATTACATAAGCAAACAATTAAAAAAAATTCTGGCAAAGATTAACAAACCTATCCGCGAAGAAGGTATGTTTTCTTTTCTGGCAGCTTTAAATTTATACTAGGCCATTTTTATTTACATATTAAAAAGCTATTTCTAAAAATTTAATAAAACCCAAACATATGAAACTAGTTTTTGCCAAGACTTGTGTACGTGTAGATGGTAAGTTTCCGTGCCTGAAATAAAATGTATGTAACCTTACGGGAATGGAATAGATACTTGAGAGTACACCTTCAGTCAGTTATGTGACATGCGTGATACACGCTTATGCGATCATGCACCTTTCGATACATGACTGACGAGACAGATTTTTTTTCCTGAAGTAGATTGCCATTTTTTTCTGCGGCAGATGAGTTGCCATCCAAGGCTATAGAACTCGGTCTATCATATCTTTCCCAAGGGTGTTAGCACGTAAGTGAATGTAATGGATTCGACTGAAATTCGAACTCGGCTCTCCGATTCCTCTATCCGAGCCGCTATCCATTACTCCACTGTGCCTCCTTACAATTCTTTAATCAACATGGCGATCCATTTTTAATTTCCAACAGAACGGCTGATGCTAACCGCCAATAGAGCAGTTCATTATAACTTCTTGGATTCACGTTTTCTACTGACATGAAGCGATCATGATGAATCAATTGCTATGTCAACTGCGAGGGAAGTTATTTCACCGACACGTTTCAAACAAGTGTTCTCGTCAAAATCTATCTTGCACATTTATAAATAAACCATTCGTTCGTACATTGAATATACCTGCCATATCTAGTCCGGCGCTCTGGCTATATATCTTGAGATTCACGACTAAATCCAAAGAATGTTTTTTATTGTTATCGGTCCTGAACTGGAATCTCCATTTAGTCACTCTTATCGCCGTCAAGTGGCTTCCCTCTGTCTTTCCTATAAATATTTTCATGACGGTATTTTTTTAATGAACACTCCTCCTTGGTCATCAACCGCATGAAATTAAGCGTACTACTTGATTGGTAAGTAGGTCTCAAGATTTTACTGTTGAAAAAGATGTGATCGCAAGTTCTTTTCTAATAATTTCTTCTCTCGCACTTCTAACATGTGGAACAATTCGATTTATTGCTTCACTGACAACTACGATCTAAGAACTTCAGTGAAAGTCAATCGTAATCTTCGACCTTCCTTCTTCTTTTATTGTCCTTTATCCTAACTAAAGTTTTCTCATTCTATTCTACTGATTGTAATCTCAGTGGCTTTATTTCCTTACCTGTTGCGAAATAATACAACAAAATGATACTGATAAGCAAATCGGTAAGAAAGGCACATTGTTTATACGTTCAGACTTCTCAACTCAAAAATGCATATATTATCCGTGAAATTTGAGAACATAGTCCCAGGTAAGATAACCGGCCAAACGTGTTATCTTAGAGTTGCCTACTTCTTTTTCAACCGCAACTCATATTCCAAACTACGTTTATTCAAAAGACTCTGGAGATTTCACTGCACGAGTTAAGGAATGGAAATCACATTACCATATTGTTGTATATTGACTATATTGAACATAAGACTTACAAGGCCAGGTGATATTTTTATTCAAACTCGCTAGCTCGGACATTCATATGTCCCTCACACTAAACACCATAGTCCTGCATCGAGGTCGGAAGGCTATTAGCGTGGTATCCCGTGTATCTACATAATTGGTCAATGCAGGTGGTTACTGGTCAGCCAACTCGTCTTGCGCCAGAGCAGTTGATCACTTGTGAGTTCTTGTTATACTTGCCAGAAGTGTCCTGCAATGCGCAATCTGTGTTTACGCAAGACTGTCGAAATATCTGTCATAAGTCCACAGAGCTAAGCTTTAGTCGAATGTTGTCTCCAAGAGATGTCAAGTAGAACACTCAGCATCAAGCTTAGATTGAAGGGTTCCAGTAAATGTCCAAGAAGTGGCACCATACTTTAAACTTACCTCTGCCGAGGCACGAAGGAATCTCTGTTTGAGGTTTTCTCGTAGATCAGATTGCAGAACATATATATATATATATATATATATATATATATATATATATATATATATATGAAAGAAAAATACAGAAAAAAACAAAATTCTGAATATGCATTATTAATGTTAAAATAAAGTCGACGTCGGACGTTTCGGTCTATTTAAGACCATCTTCATGGACATTTTCATTTTAAACATAATTAACATTATAACTTATAACAATTTAACACAAAAGACGATGGACATAAGAGCCCAACTAATTCAGACAGATAACTGAAATTTTATACAGATCAGCGTTCTGTTTAAATATGATCACGTAGTCGTCACGTGGCCGATGTTGTTAAGACGTATTCGAAGATGATTTCCAAAAATTAAAATATCAAAAAGTCGAATGAAAAATTTTTATAAACAATTAAAGAAATCTCTTCCGTTGATGTTGGAATACGTAGTGATCAAATTGGTTCTTATATCTTCAACAAGCTTGAAAGTCTTTCCCGTTACAATGCAAATCCAAAAGTGATTTTAAAAACGATGGAACAGTTCTAAAAACAGTTCGATAAAAATTCCATTCTTTACTTGATCAATAGATTCCCTCGTCCAAGCTTGAAATCTTCCACGTTATAAAGTAAATTCAGGTTTGTATATTTTCAGTAGACAGTATGTAAGCAAATATATGGATATAAATCCGACAGTATGAAAGAAAAATACAGAAAAAAAACAAAATTCTGAATATGCATTATTAATGTTAAAATAAAGTCGACGTCGGACGTTTCGGTCTATTTAAGACCATCTTCATGGACATTTTCATTTAAACATAATAATTTTTCTTTCATAATGACGTCGACTTTATTTTAACATTAATAATGCATATTCAGAATTTTGTTTTTTTCTGTATTTTCTTTCATACTGTCGGATTTATATCCATATATTTGCTTATATATATATATATATATATATATATATATATATATATATATATATATATATATATTATTTAAGGCATCCTTTTCAGTAGAATTTATTTCGCTTCTTAAGTATGTAAAAATTTATTGATTCACTTGAGATAATTTGTATCGAGGCTTGCTGGGTGAAGCTTATGAATTCAGTTTTAGAGGCTTTGCAGTGAAGTCCAACATCTTTACAAGCATTCTCTAGATGATGTAGTGCAGCTGTGGGTATTGGTAATGGTGTCTACGGTGATAGCTAGGTCATCACCATATTCAATATCGGTCGACTCTTTGGCAAGATATCGGCTTGAGTGTCTAGGTGATAAAATAGATCTTAAAGTATGATGCTTATCAAGTGCAGTACTGTAATATCCGCGGTTTATAATAAAGATAAATGGTGCAAAGGTGTCATCTCGAAGGATCCATGCTTTAATGTGGAAAAAGCTAGGTGATATTGTTGTGGTTCCATAGCAATTAGGTTTTTACGTTGCACCAGCCCCAGGTGCAACCGGTTTTTGAATTCAAACTTCTCCTTGAATCCTCACACCCCATAGAGAACAAAGTATGCCCTAGCTATTAGTAAGAATGATAAATTCATACATTTCATAGGGAATGGGAGTGAAAACAATTGCAGCGGTCTCAGCTAGAATTTGAAACAGACACGCCAACCACACTTTCAACAGCGATAAACGTTACGGCACTTTCACTTTCACTTTCACTTTTGCAGAATTAAGGAAGTTAAAATAGTTTACAAAAGAAAATTGAATATATTTTTAGACACACCTCAGCTATATTGCAAAACAGTTTTATTGACAACTGCATATATTTTGCGCTGTTAGCTTCATTTTTTTATTATATTTCGTTTCGATTTTTGACCAATATCTTCTTCGGTCTTCCTCGCATCCGAAAGTCTTTAAAATTATCGGGTATATTTTTTTAATTTTTTCCCCTTTATTCAACCCGTTTAACAGTTGACGTTCAATTTGAGGAGAAGAAAGTGAGGAAGAAAGTAATAAGCACCTTGTAGAGAACATTGCATACAACATACTGCTGTGGAAAATCGAAGTTTATATCAACCGAAATGATATGGGCAAATTCAAGGTCGATTTAATGTCGCCAACCTCTCGTAACTCTATTGATAATTATGTGGAAATTGTTCCAACTAACTAAATACCGTAATTCCACTAATTCAGATACTTAAAGCTATCATCTGTCAGGCAATGCGCACAGGGACGAACCATCATTATTCCCTTTGTATTCCATTGGAAGGAAAGGAGTTCCGTTCGGACATCTTCACAAGAGCCGGTACTTTATGGAATTGACTCCCGAGAGGATGCTTCCTTCAAAACAACAATTTTCACCTTTTCATGACTAGGGTCAATTGTTACCTATCCGACATTTTATAATATGCAAATTTTATCCCCTTTATGTCGATACAGCAACTTCATATAAAACTTATTACACTGAGTGATTCTTGGGGCTTGTTTTCACTGAGCATTTAGTAAATAAACGACAGGTGTCCAAGTAATTATTTTATTAAATTGAGACGCAGTTAGAAATCGATAAACAAAAATCGAGTAGATTGTAAAAAGAAAAAAGTAAACTTGAAATGGATTGTACCTTTAGCTTTTATTCGACAAATTCCTCTTCCTTTCAGCCACTTTCCCTTCGGCATGTTGTCTATCATCACTCTCTATAATTTCCTGTCATTTATAGCTCTTAATAACCTTTGTCTTTTTGCCATCCACCCCAAATATTGTTCCGTCATCCATTTGCTCAATCTCTCTAGGTAGGTTGCGCGTTGCTTTCCTCTGTATCTCTTACGTCCAGTTCGTTCTGTGAGTATCAAATCTTCCAAGACCTCATTATCGACCTCAGAATTTTCAACTGTCTCTTTTTGATTCTGTGTTTTCAGTTTTGTTTCCATTGTCTATAAACCTTCGTATTTGCTCACATATTCGATCCATAGCATTCTCAGCGTTCTTTTGTAGAACCACATTTCTTTTGCTTCAAGTCTCTTCTTCATCTGTGAGGAGATTGTCCAATATTTACTGCCATATAGGAGGATTGATATTACATAACATATCTCTACTCTTTTCTTTATTTCTACCGATATTTTTCTGTTTTACTTTGCTTAGCTTTTGGAAGGCATCTTGAGCTATCCCAATGCAAATTCGGATTTCCGTGTCGCTCTTTCCATCTTTAGTTAATACGTTTCCCAGATTACTTTTCTCTATTGATCGAAGTCATTTTCCTTTTTGTCTTAAACAGTCAAACGCCATTGCAAGGTGAAACTTGTAGACAATGCCCACATTAAAATCAGCCCCAATAATATAGCAATCAGTTCTGAAAAAAATGGCGCCATGTTATGTTTTAATCGACTGAATGAAAAAAGATTTCTTCAAAATGCCAGATGTAGACCACATGCCCTAAGTCAAAGCACTGTAAAGTTTATTGTGAACGTTTAAAATCGATTTTCCTCATTTATTTCTTTAATTAATTTTCACATGTCGCCTCATATTTTGTTGTTATTTTATGTCTAAATTTTTTTTTTTAAATATATTGCATTTTAAACAATATTTTTAATATTTGGGTATTTAAAATTGAATGCTATTGTTGAAGTTTTTAAATTATTAATTTTCTTTTGCTTTATTCATTTTTAATTTTGAAAAAAATTAAAATTTTTGCATTTCTGTTTTTCATTTTTTTTTTTTTTGTTAATATCGATCTGTTTTACTTTTTTTTACAAGAAGCGTTGCTCTTTTACGTTTTCTTCTTTCTTTCTTTCTTTTTTTTTGGTGGGGGCTTATTTTCCTTATTTTTTAAATGATGTGTTCATTCATTATCAATGAATTCCATTTCTAGAATTCGACTCGCACTAGTGGCCTAATAGATAAAACAGTAATAGGAAATAATAAATTGTACTCGGCAATTTTCGCAGTTTGAGTGCTTTCAAATAAAGCAAAAGCGAAAAAGAAAATAAATAAAAACAGAACCCACGTATTTGTGAATAACCATAACTGTGCTTGAAGACTAAACAATAGTTTACGCTAGAAAGAACAAAAAGACGAAAAAATACAGGACAGTCGAAAGAACGGAAAATCTTAATGAATGAATAGTAATACGGAGTGAATTAATGAGAAAAAAGACGGCGAAAAGAAGAAGACTGTTGTAGAATTACTTTTGAAAGGTATCAGAATAATTTTTCTTTTTCTTTTACAATGATAAACAGCAGTTGATAATTCATTTTCGACTCAAGCAAAGACAACTTCATTCGTATACCACAAACCCCAAAGCAGTTATATGAATAAATAATAAAAATAAATTAAATCGATTATAATTCTTTCTCTTATTTATAGTTTATCTTTAAGAGGCTTCGCATATTGTTTATTATTTGCATTTAATTCCGTTAATCAGGACGAAGTGTTAGCCTAATGGTTGAGACAGCATACATTGAATCGAAATATTTTTATCATCTATACACAAGAATGACGTTAGGGGATGTAAGTTTTCATTCACTTTACATCAGACAACGATAGGAAAAGATATTGCTGAATATTGTTATAGTAAGGATAGGCTGGCTGAAAATAGCAAACCCATTCTAGTCAGAACTCCATTGACCCGGATCAAGTGAAGTAGAAGTTTGTTTGAACCTCTAGGTTCTTATCCTGAGAGTGAGGAATAGCTTTAGTTTTAATTTTAGTATAAGATCAAAACACGCGCTAAAAATTACGGCTGCAAGACTAAAAGGGTCAAGACCTCACGTTGCATCCTCAGTCTTTATTGAGAAAAGCCACCATGTGGTGATATGTAGTCGGCCAAGCGGTTGACATTCACACATTTTATTCCCTCTCACGTCCTCCAAGAAAGAATATTGCTACTGTTGTAGCAAACCTACGGACGATAATGGATATATCCCCATTCACATAAATACAGTAGTAAATACTGTATGTTGGTCTGCAGTCAGAGATGCATCTCCAGCTGTGTTGATCAAACTCTCTGCCTCCGGGCAGAGAGGATCCCCAGACGAGGTTATATCGAAGGACAGACTCTCATCTCGGGAAACATCTACCCGACTCCGTCTACGGGGAATTTTTGGCGGAGACTACGGGTTCGGACACCCCACATTAAATTCGGCCTTATGCCACATCTGACCACGTGGGGCGGTTGATAGATATCCTGCTGTTAGAGATTCGTCTTCAGCTCTGCTGGTCAAACTCTCTGCCCCCGGAGGCAGAGTATCCTCAGACGAGGCTATGTCGAAGGGCATATTTTCGTCTCGGGCTCGGATACCCTACATTAAATTCGGCCTTGTGTCACATCTGGCCATGTAGGTCGGTTGGTTGATATCCTGCAGTTAGAGTTTCATCGTGAAATTCACTTAACTCATTTTCTAGCAGTTGATTACTTCTTCTACGCACCGCTGGCGAATCTTATATGTGTTGTTCTTGTCCTAAGTAGTATCGTTCATTACCAACCTTCGTGTGATTATTCTATTCAGTAACTTTCCCTGGGTTACAACAATTAGTATTGACCCTCGAGAAAAGGCAAGAAGGAAATTATTTGTCCTTGATTCAGCCTGTCGTATAGTGTTTGGTCTTGAAGAACGGAGGTCAGAAACGACACAAAACGCAACAGTCATTTCACACAAGAATCTTACTTATTATAAAACGCAGGTTGTGTGTGTGTGTGTGTGTGTGTGTCTGTAACGTTTATATGTTGGATCGAATTTCCTACATTTTTTAGCCGATTTCAACAAAACTTCACAGGACTACATAAAATTACCTTGTGGTGGTTCTAACGGGGCCGAAAATGGGAAAAAGACAAAAAAGTTTTTTAATAAAATCAATCTGAAAACGCGATTAAGACATATCGTGAGAATGGAAGGGGGACAACTCACCCACGAAAATGTAAACAAATGAGCATAGCATGATGAAAAAGACGCCGAACTTGACGAAAACAAAATTTTATCGTCTAATGTTCATATTATTATTAAAGAGGAAAGATCAAAGTATTTTGGGGGTATTTTTTTACATTTTTTAATCGTTCCTAGCACGTCTGAAATTTTCGTTAAAAATTTTTGGTCAAAAAAAAGGACAGATAATCATTTTCAATCATTTTTTTCGATTTGATAAAAAAGATTAAAATCTTACTTTGATATTCTTTTAAAAATCAATTATCATTTTTTCAAAACTGATTTTAATAAAAGCGCTCTAATTTTATTCAAAATCTAATTTGCATAAACATCAGGAGCAGCTGGTCGTTTGCAATCAGCAACAGAAAATGGCTTACTGCTATGTCTGACTGAAAGAGAAAGGAAGGGGGGCAAACGCGTGCACACACACGCGAGTGTGAAAGGAAGGGAGGAGATACTCTCACGCGTGTAAAATAAGATGGAATTAATGTGTTAATTCCATAAAGGTATCTAATTAATTTAGGTACCTTTCTTATGAAATTTTATCAGAAGTGTACATAAAATACTATAATTTTATGTGCATTTATTACATTTTACTGTGTTATTTGTATTTCCATTCATTTTATTAATTTTGATATTTCATTTATGGAAAAATGTCATAACTGAGATTAATATAAAAATAAGATCATATAAATTAAAGTTTAGCAGTAGTTAAATTTCATAAGATGATACTGTTAGTTACTTGTAGGTACTCTTCTCAGTTGAAATTGAAAACTCAAATTAACTTCTCCATACGTGTTTCGCAAAAGTAAAGGGCTTAACAGCGGAGAACAATGCTGAACTCAAATAATGCAACTAAATTGTATTCTGGTTGGTCTTCCGTACTTGATAATTACTGTCCTACTATAAACACAAGAATTACATTTCTTAATTACCATGGCTAATCTGATTGGTCCAAATTATACAATTTTCAAAGCGCTAGACAATGACAATCTCACACGGACATTTTGAAAGGTTGATGTTGCTTTTAACTAATGTTAAAATATTTTTTGAAATTCAATTTAGACATTTTTTAAAAATCTTTTTAAAATTAAAGAAATAAGAAATAATTGTATTAAAAATTCAATTTTCATTGGAAAAATTTTTTGCTTTCAGAAAATATTGTCCATATTCATAAAAACAAATTAAAACAAATAAAAGCATTTGAAACTAAATAATATATTTGTTTTATTGAGTTTTGTATGTTACAATTCACAGCTGATTTTCAGGTACGTTGGCCAAAAAACAAAAAAAAAAACAAAAAAGAAAACATGATTTGCATTCTTCAAAGCCTTGTGCTTTTAACTATTGTAATCACTAAAACCAATGGTCTCGAATTTCTAGAGTTTTTCATATAAAATTAATTATGGGGGTGTTAATAAATATAAAAAAATATTTCTGCCATGACTTTAATTAAAAAAAAACATATTTATAATAATTTCGATCATCTGTGAATAGTTTCTGAAAGTTTCATTAACATTTGACAATTATTTTTATTTTTGCAAGATTTTTCAAATTAATGTGTAAATACAAAAAAAAACGCGCTAAACATTATCTATGTTATTTACTACCCCCTTGTTGCGACAAAGAGAAACAAGGTTTTTAAATCAAAATTTAGAATATTCTAAAAGATGGAAAAATTTTTTAAAAATAATTAAAAAAAATTTAGTCTATCCTCTTCAAAAAACATAAGCATTTTGACGATAAAATTTTGTTTTCATAAACTTTGGCGTCTTTTCATCAGACTATGCTCTATGTTTTAGCGATTCCGTGGGTGACTTAGGTAAAAACCCAGGTTGTTTATGTGTGTGTGTGTGTGTGTGTGTGTGTGTGTGTGTGTTTCCTTTATATATGGGATCAGTTTCTTAGATTTTTCAGCCGATAAAACAAACATCCATCCACTTTTTTCGGCAGGTAGTATTTCTTATTGTCTTGCACACTTTTTTCTTTATTTACATTCAGAATGCTTTAAAATTCCATTTACAAGACAATTGTTTATAATAAAATTCTATTCACCAATCGATAGACTCATAACAATTGAAAACAATGTTTTTGTTTGAATTTGGGTTTGACCAATTCGTAAAAAAAAAAAAAAAAACTAATTAAGACATGCGTGTCCGTCAACCTTAAACAATAATCTTTGTCAATTTTATTTTTCAGTCTTTATGATGGTCGATACTTGATCTATCTCTTACTGTTACATCCCCGGGCAACGCCGGGCTCTAATGCTAGTCATCAATATAAAACTGAATTAAAATAATTAAGAAGGATTTAATTCAGTTTATTTTTAAAAATGTTACCCCAACAAGTAATATCTAAAATCGTATATAAATGTAGTAGTAACATGACTTTCTGGAACCATCTAGAACATTCCAGAACTTTCTAGAACTTTCTGGAGATTTTAGAGCTTTATAGACCCCTTGTATATATTACCATATCTACAAAACTGTTAAAAGCGTTAAAAATACTTAAGTACATCCAATTAGCAAATTGGAAAATAAAGCTTCTGAAATATTTAGATATTTTACCATTTTTGTGTACATCGAAATATTTTTATCTTTCAACCTCCAAAAAGTTTCTATAAGTATTGTTAGCAAAGGACGATATATATTGATACCACCGGGTCTTGAAAGGATTCCCAGTACTACCAATACAGAACTTTTCATTTCTTCGGATTTTCCATTGTAGAACAAAAATCAACAAAACATTCAGTTGAACATTTGTTAGAAATGAACATTGGTTAGGATTCCTACAATTACATTGGACGTTTTCCTTAACAACATTTCCATTGGAACATGTGTTATGAATCAGATTATTAAATTCGTTTATAATTTTATTGTTGTATAACTTTATGATTTTATATATATATATATGTGTGTGTATATATATGCATGTGTCATTAAAAACGACAGACAAGGTACTACGGTTGAGCTTTTTATTTAATTTTTCTTGTGTTCTGACAAGAGCTTTCTTTTCTGGACAAAGAGTGTGTAGAACTGTCCGAAATGTTCTGTGTTTCCGAGCGCTTTCGGCTAAACTTTTAGCCATTATCAAGGATGATTCAATTATCAGCTTAGTAGAGTGTGTGTGTTCTGTGTATGTTCAGTGTGTGGTAGTGATGTTTTTTAGTTTCCGAATACGGTTAGCACATCGTGGCTTTATTCATAGTTAATATTGTTAAGAGTTGGCTTTTTTTTTTTATTATTAGAGCTTCCATTATTTTTAGTCTTTTTTGCAAGTGGATGCAATTAATATATTTGTGTTTTCTACTAGTATGGTCCTAATAGTGTAATATATATATATATATATATATATATATATATATAGAGAGAGAGAGAGAGAGAGAGAGACCTACTAATAATATATATATATATATATATATATATATATATATATATATATATATATATATATATATAGACTAATAATTTCAATCAGCATCTAATGATTGCGTCGTGCATGAAGTTGGTTCTATTTATTAGTAGTATAAATTTTAGCACTGTTATTATACATCGAGTACTGTTTTATTACCACCAGCAATCAATGTGCGATAAAACTGATGATTTAATGATCTCAACAAAGTTATTCCGACTGAATTTGTATTTTATGATATTAACTTTATTATATTTTATTTTTAATTCTTCTTCATATTCAAATTGTGGTAAATATGGAGTTGATAATTTAATCTATTCAAATGCATTTTATAAATAATTTTATTAAAATTCAAAAATTCATTAAATCAGCCTTAAAGTATTTTCCTTGGCTTTGTATGATCTTTCATCCTCTTTCAGTTAAATTGCGTCTTTCATTATAAAAAAAACAATTCCCCCTTTTGATTAAACAGAATATTAAGGAATATTTTCGATATATTGATATTCTTGGAACCATTGACGAGAACAAGAATGTAGTCCCATACCTTAACAAATCGTTTGATGTAGTCGATGACAAATTGGTGCCAGTCTTTCTGGATTTGAGGATGTAATGGAACGAGATGTCGTAGACCGAGTTCGAGTTCTATTCTGCGTCAGTTCATTCACTTACGTGTAAATACCTGTTGTGACCAAGTAATTGGTTAAGGAATAACAAAACAAGAGGTTGCAGATAAATAATGTATTGAACAGTAAATACAACAGAAGAGTGTTAAACGACTCGGGAGTGTGTGTCGGTTGACCAGCGTTCAGTCTATATCACCGTTCCTTCGAAGTTTACTTTTCCTACTAAATTTATAGTAAGTGAACGAGTCCATAATAGCTTAATTAGAGGGAGCACACCACAACAATACCCTTGAAAAATTTATGGATCCATCTCTTCTCCTCCAGCTATGGGTTAAATATTAGGAGTTGTATTTGGAAAAATCAATGCTATCTGAAAAAAAAGAAACAAACATTTAATACAATATTTAAAATTTATTTTTACAATCCAAAATATGTTTTGACTTTAAATAACCGATAATGAGTTGATAAGCATAAATATATTAATACTGCATTTTAATTTTCATTTAATTCAGGTTTTAAAGTTCTCTTCCTTATTTAGTAAGTACCCGCGATGAAATCTTCTTTAGTGGTTAAAGCAATGCCTGATGGAACATGAAAAAGTGTGGAGATAAGGTAATACTCGGTCTTTTATACATTCTTGCTTCAATAAGAGAGACAAATACCTTATTAGGATTGAAAGAGGTTAATCAGATAACAACTCAATGCTGACGACAAATGAGGGATCAGTAAAATAAAGATATTCTCAACTTTTATAGACACACATGTGTCTCCCAAGTCTTGCAGATGATTAGCAAATTTTTAGACATATGGAACATGTGGTTGAGCCATTTTCTCGAGTGATTGAGGAACAATTGTTACTGTCATTGAAAGAAATCTGAAGGTTGTCATTGAAAGAAATTTCTTTATGAAGAGTGTTCCAATAATTTGGACCGATTTTAAATGTGAAATAAATTTAAGCGTCTAATGACATTTTTTTTTGTTTTTCTTTCAGAGTTGGCGGACATTTGGGTGACATTACTTTTCACACATTATTTCCCTTACTTAAATAACATGATCCAATAGAAAAATAAATAAATTTTCACCAATAACACTGATTTATTTACGGCTGACTTTGATCCGTCTTAATGAAACAACCTTTTTTGCACGCAGTTGATCCATATGTTCAGTTCGGCCTCGGTGAAACCTTTGTATAGGTGTGAAGCAGATAAAGAGAGGTTAGACAAAATAATGTGAACAGCTTGCAAAAGTAATTTTTTTTCCAATTCCGGCATTGGCGGCTATTTGTAAACATTAAACCGGCATAAAAGGTAACTGATCAACACTTTAGTCTTTTACTTTGCTTTTCCATTTAATTAAGTCATTATTTATCTTCTGGTAAAAGAGTTACAAACTAAAATGTGTGACATGTTGGATTTTCAGAGATGAGAAATAATTAGTGCGCGATTACACTAATGACAAATGTAACCTAGTCTACATGGAAACACTGCGCTAACTACGATAAAATTTCTTTAAAATTAATAAATCAAAAACAAGATTTGCGAACATATATTTATATGGACTTTTGTTTTTGTTTCGTTGAGAAGAACCCGCCCCCAATTTTTGTAAAATTATCTTTGTTACCCACCGTATATATATATATATATATATATATATATATATATATACATTAAGAAATGGACAAAGTCCGACAATTTATTAAAGACATTTTTATGTTTAATATTCTTTTTATAGATAAAATAAACATAAAAATGTCTTTAATAAATTGTCGGACTTTATCCAATTTAATAATATGACGTCATTTGTTTACATTTGATACGCCAGAGCAGTTATGAATGGCGAGATTCATGGGAGATTGAAGTTTATAAGCAGTAAATTCGACCTTGCCAACCGAATGATTCTTTGTGGCCGAATGGTTAGGCACGTCAAGCTTAATGACGGTTCCGTATAGAATGCAGGTTCGAATCCTGTCAAAGGACGAATATTTTCTATGAAAATTTCTCGGACATTCAGGCCGGTAAATGTTATTTAATACTGTTTATTATAAACAGAGCATTTACTTAAATACTTGTATCTATAAAATGAATGTTAAGCATAAAAAGGCTTTAATATATATATATATATATATATATGTGTGTGTGTGTGTGTGTGTGTGTGTGTGTGTGTGTGTATGTATGTATTCATATGAAATAGAATATGAGGGTAAGACCGATGACTTAATTGATATGAATTACCTAAAAACAGTATAAAGTTAAAAATCTACTATTGCACATTATTGCAAATCTGTCACAGGCTATAAGCGAATCAGCCAGAACGCAACAATGCTCCCATATGCCATCATTCATAACCTCCGATCGCGTTTAACGATAATTAGCCTCTTAGCTAAGGTGCCCAATAGAAGAAAATTGTCTCCACGACGCGACGTACTTTTACAGGGGTATCCAGCAATCCTTAACGCTAATGAGGAATTCGCCAAATTGAGATGACAGTTTCTTTCAAATGACCCTCCTTCGTCAAATATGGAGTATTGCTAGGCTCCCTGTCTTGCCTGGTGTCCTCTTACCGTTTATCAGCCAATGACAATAACATCCACTCAGTTGCTGACGAACAAAATTATTACGAACCCTTTCCTTCTTCTCTCCTCTCTCTCTCTCTCTCTCTCTCTATATATATATATATATATATATATAAATTCATGAATTATTCACACAAAAACAAATGCAAAAGGTTAATGATTTGGTGGCGAGAAATCCATCGTCGCAAACAATTCAAATAATATACAAAACCTCGAATCCGTTATGAATGAAAAAGATCCCTGTTTCCATAAATTTCTGCCGTATTAGTTCTTATTTTTTACTACAAGCTTTCGTCTGTTTCTACAGACATCTTCAGGTATGGAATAGATGTTGTTCTTGTTTGGACGCTTCCGATGAAGATACAGTAATCAACCTGTCTTCATAGATGTTATCTACCAACTGCCCCACGCAGTCAGATATGGCACAAAGCCGAATTTAATGTCGAGTTCACGAGCCCGTAAGCTCAGCCAAAAATTACGCATAGACCCCATATAAAACGAGGTTGGGTTGGTGTTTCCCGAGACGAGACTCTGCCTTTCGACATAGCCTCGTCTGCGGATGCTCTTTACCCGGAGGTAAAGAGCTTAACCAGATCAGCTGAAGACGAATCTCCAAGTTCAGACCAACAGACCCACCTGTCTTCATAGATCCTTACCAGAGTAACAGCTTCGACCTTAAGTACATCTCCCAATGCCGTGACCCTGTGCAAGACTGGGTTAAAGTTAAGTAATATCTAATCACTTTTAAATATATATGCAGAAGTTACCACGGTTTTTGAGAGCACCACAAAAAATCTACATGAGCAGAACTTGGGGAGGTGATTTACCCTCTGGCATTACTTGCACAACTAAATGGGATAGGACTCATTGATTTGTTCCTTTTTTATTTACGGATTATCGACACTTTGTGGGCTAAATAAGCCTTAACATATTTTGGATTGTAGGAATAACTCTTTTTTAGGTGAGGGATTATTGCATTATATACCTCCCAAACCAAGCTAGTAAAATTTCATCACAGAGTTGATTCTGAGTATTCGTCTTCGATTTTACTTTCAATGAGGTTACTTACCTAGAACTATTGGGAGCTCAAATCAGGCCTCAAGTTGAACTCGTGTATAAGATTCATCAGTTAAAACATGGGTAAAATATTTTTTTCCCTATTCAACTCCGGAAAGTACCTGACACCTCCTGCAAGGTTCTTTCTATACGACAGCCAGGCAAGACAATCAGAAATGGAGTATTGCTGCTACATAAGGGCTGAAACTGCCTAATCTTTGACAAAATCGAAAACTGTCCCCGTTGCCTTGTGGTTAGCGAAGAGTTTTCCAATTTACAACCACTGACAAAACTTTGCTTACCTATTGCTACTCTATCACTACTTTCATGGCAAATGTTCGAGTGAATTACATTTCTTGGTTCCACCAGTTCAGACCTTCACAACTAAGACCCCCGTGCCACATACACTGAGTGGATATATCCTCATTCCCTTTATCTTCCATTGGTAAGGAAGAAGATCCAGTCAGACATTTTTAGAACTGTTACATTGTCCTTGAATGTTCTTTTGGTCTTGTATTGGGTGAACAATATCAAAAAGAAAATTTACTAGGACACTTTTCGTTAAAATACAGTAAACAAGTATATGCAAAACTTTTATTTTATTGTCATTAGTATAAACTTCGCAGGTGCCTCATTATATTTACCATCTAACAGACAAGAAAATATGCCGTTTAAGTCGGGGGTAGATGGATGGCCTACGAGGCGGGGGTAGAAAGATGGCCTCCTAGCCGAGAATAAGGATTTGAGATCCGCCTTATGACATTGGCTGCCCCTTGATACTCTTCTTCCACGCACCTTGCTCCTTAATGACGTGGACGATCTCAAGATACTCCTATGTGGTGCAACTCGTAATAATGTTTTTGTTTTTTTTTCAATTCTTCCACACTCCGTTCCGACATCTATTCACAAAAGGTATGTAACCTGCTTCATCTCTGTCTCTTTTACATTCAGTATACCCTGTGAGTGTTATACTTTCCAAGCCTTTCTTCCTCATTATGTTCTCCGTTCATGGTATTCTTATGTAACATTATCGTTCCTAGTGCCAATGTAATATGATAAAAGAAACTTAATATCTAATACATCCCCTTTTGTCAAACGATGATCAATAGAGAAATTGATCTTCACCGGTTACTATTGTATTATATTAATATTTCAGGCTTAGTGAATAGTTATTCAAGCCCCTGGGTTAGAAAAGGTTTATTGTCCATTGCTAATGTAGTAAGATCTATATTTACTTAACTACTGGGGTCATGTTCTAGATTAAGCTCAGATAAATAAATAATACCAAACCAATCAGTCAGTTATGTGCCATACGTGATAAACGCATAGGCGATCATGTATCTTTCGACACATGGCTGACGAGGCAGATATTTTTTCCCGCAGTAGGTTGCCATTTTTTCTGCAGTAAACCAGTTGTCACCCAAGGCTACAGAACCCGGTCTGTCCTGCTATTTACCCATAACTTGTTGGGGAGAAGAAGAGGATTCATCTCTTTCCCAAGGGCATTAGCACATAATTGAATGTATAACCACAGAACGATAAGACAAATATATATATATATATATATATATATATATATATATATATATATATATATATATATATATTAAATTGAGTATTGGCTTCGATCCATAAGAAGTTATCTAATATTTATTTTGTACGGCACTAGTCTAACACAGCTGGAGAGTCATAGATCCCAAATTAATACCTAAGACAGTTATGGTCAAACTTTTCCGACCAGTGGCTCGGATAAGGTATGACCCATTATAAGGAGGGTCGTCATACTAAAAAAGATTCATGGTAATTTGTCGTTGAAACGCTTCGGCCACTTTCACTAGAAATGCGCACACGTGTAAGCGTCTGTTGTAGAAATGGGGTAAAGCTATTTTTTGTTTGAAGAAAAGATTTTTTTTTTAAGAATTTTAATTCTTGCTTTTTTTAATTTTTTTGCTGGTTAGCAAGTTAAGCGACATTATGAACAACCCCTTCTCTCTGGCTCTTTCATCTGCTCATCTGTACATGATTTGCTGACATCATTAACAAGTGTCATGGAAAATACTCGAAAGACAGTTTGCCTGGTTAAAACAGACCAGTAATTCGAATTACAAACCAGAGATATCAAAATTAAGCAAGTGCGGAAATGTAAATATCTGGGAAGTGTTTTAAAAGAAGACGGAATGATTGTGACACTGAAATCCGAAGGCATATTGAGAATAGCCAAGGAAGCATTCTAAAAGCTAAGCAGAGTAATAAGAAAGAGGAAAATTTCGCTAGAAAGAGTTCTGAACTAGTGCGTGTTATCTGTCCTCCTGTATGGCTGTGAGTGCTGGACGATCTTCTAAAAGATGAAGTGGAAAACTTGAAGCAGCATTGTGATGTTCCCCTCTGACACTCAAGCCTTCAACATTTCTACAGAAGATAGTGAACGAAAGTGAGATGGAAGGATTAAACTTCGACAGAATGCGTGGTTGTTAGCAAAAGGATGAACCCAAGGTGCGAATTGCAAATCAGAGATACCAAAATCAAACAAGTGGGGAAATGTAAATATCTATGTAGTGTTTTAACAGAAGACGGAAAGTGTGACATTGAAATCCGAAGGCGTATTGGAATAGCCAAGGAAGCATTCCAAAAGCTAAGCACAGTAATAAGAAAAAGAAAAAATAAGCTAGAACGAAGGAAACGATTACTAAACTGTTACGTGTTCTCCTGTATAGCAATGAGTGTTGGACGATCTCTTTAAAAATGAAGAAGACACTTAAAACAACAGGAATGTGGTTTTGCAGAAGAATGCTGAGGACATGGATCGAACACGTGAGGGATTTTTTTGAGAAAACGGAAACAAGGATCAAACTAATACTTAACATCAGGAAGAGACAGTTTAGGTTTCTGGGACACAAAATGAAGAATGAGGGCTTGGAAAATCTGATACTCACGGGACAGATAGAGGACAGAGAAAATCAACGCATAACATACTTATTGAGCTTGAGTAAATGAATGTCGGAACTGGGTTAAGAAAAAAATCCATTAAGAGCTAGAAAGGACAGGAATTTGTGGAGAGCCATGAATAGGCACATAAGGAAGAAACCAGAAATTATCAAAAACTCATTAACTGATTTGTTCTTTTATTCATCTTCGGTCAATTAGGTACTCTATTTGCAAGATCAATCCTTCCTCTACGATATGGGTGTCACAACCATCGTAGCAGACTATTTCTAATAAAATGGTTTCAATTCTCAGCGAGTATCTAACTGTTATGGACTTGAGCCAGACTAAGAGAAAATTAGTAAAACTCGATTATAGAATCTGTTAACAAAGTGCGTGTTTCAAGTAAGTCCGAAGGAATTATATGTATTTAAATCGTAAATTAGAACACGAATATTGTCGCCTTCTAGCAGAGTAAACACAGATTAATCAATACATTTCGCACTAAAGATGATTAGCTCGAAAATCTAATAGAGCGTTTCATTTGCAGTGATTTCAATTGTTAATGGGTGTCATACTCTTGGGGTTTTCTACAACACTAAACAAGCCTTATCAGATAAAAGAAAAACGCCGTAGAACCGCCCGTTTCGGTTAGGTAATAAAAAGACATACAGATTGTTACTGGGTTAGTTAATGCGTCTTATACGATACAGATCATAACGAATTAATAGATAGGAGTATATATATATATATATAGTCATCCACAGACTGCTTCGCAGCTCATCACTGTAACTAGGCGTCCGGTTGCTTCTAGCTAGAATCGAAACCCGGTTGAAGTGGCGTCAGTCGATGATTCTACACCTAAGCCATTGGTGCACGGCTATATATAAGCAATGGTGTACAGCATATGCGGGCAAGTAAATAAATAATCGTCGCATTTATACATGAGTATAGACGTGATAGTGCTCGATGCGGCTATACAGAACATATATATATATATATATATATATATATATATATATATATTCATTTAGTGCATATATAGCTGTACCTACGTTTTGTTGTGCGACTATAGTTTCGCTGGGTGGTTCCCAGTTCGTTGGTCATCTTATATATAAAATGTGTATGTTTATAAATATATATACAGTAAAATCAAACTGTACACATTAATCACGTTTATGCCGGATTTTGCAAGTAGTGATTTTCTAAGCACAGCTTAGATGTGGCACAAGGCCTAAAGTATGGGCCACTCAGTGAAGATCGAATTCACTACTCAATCGTAATTGATCTAGCAAGAAAAGCTTTCTAACTATTTCACCACGTCGAGGTGCCCACCATCTTTTTCAAAGTAACAACGTGAAAAATAAGACTTTTTTTGTAAGGACCGCTTACCATGACCTAGGGGGTGCTTTAGTCGTATTCTAAGCCTCGCTGGCAAGGCAGACCCCAGGTTTATAAGTAGAAATATAATTTCTACATTAGCACGTTACTACATTAGCTGTCTCAGTCAGTGCCGAAATATTTAGAAGACAACTATCAAGCGTGTTATAGAGTAGTTTCACGGTAGAGTCTTGTATTTCACTAAGTCGGTCCTAAAAAGGTTCGACGTACAAAACGTTAGGAACATGATATAATAGTTAATGACTCAGCAATCTAGTTGTGGTGGTTGATACTTTAATGTCCGACATCGACTGACTGAAGAACTCACTGAGCTCACTGGCGACTGCTACTACTCCTACTTATTATAGGTGGGAGAGCCTATAAACAATAGAATAGGTATGTTTCAGTATAACATCCCCCACTAAAACTTTACTCCATAGGAGTAAAAAGTTTTCTTTATTTATTTTTCATTATTTACAGAAAATATGAAGAAAAAAACAACAATTATTTTTTTAGCAACATTGTAGCGTATTTCCTACGTTTTTTTTATCCACTTTTAAATGATCAGTTGCCTTTTTTTCTCTCCTGGATCGGCGTACCTCAGGTAAAATTATTGCAGGCGTTGTTAGATCAAACGTATTGAAAATCACCTCCATCGGCGTTTTTTTTTTCTCTCTCTCTCTCTCTCTCGTGGGACTTCTGTCAACCACGTCTGAAAAACGTCGTCTGATCTGGTTACTGCACGTGAGTTTTTCCCCTTTCACCAAGTACATCATATAGCCAATCCGCTTTTCTGTTATTTTTTATACCTCCATAGCGTTACCAGAAACAACATTCCGCTTTGAGCTTCTTAAGGATGGAGTCACAGTTTCTGTAGGTTCTTCTTGTTGACTTAAATCATTTAATAATAATCCTTGGCGGCGGGTAACTCGTTCCCCAGTTTTTTTCGGTGTCGGCTTCATTTTTACTTTCTGGAGCTTGTTTTTCACATATCTCGTCGGTTTTACCCATTCAACTTTTTAAATACACCGGTTTTCTCTAATCTGTCCAATTCTTTATCTATCTGTTCAATTGAAGCAAACAGCGCATTCTTTTCTTTTTGAATACCGCCTGAGCGTTTTGTTTTGGCTGTAATTTTGCCTCCATCTTGGTACACGTTCTCAAACCCGGAGAAAAAACAGTAGGAATTGTTCCCTTAAATTTCTTTACTAATTTCTGGGCTTAGTAGTTTAAACTTTCAACCTTGTAACAGAAAGAATTTATTGGTAGATCCCATAATTGGAATTCTGTTATCCAATTCGTGCCAAGTAAGTTCGTGGTATTTTCTATGACAAATAGTTTAGCTTTTCGCTTTTTAATTTAACGTGACGTTTGTAACAAATTCTCCAATAAATTGTATTTTTTCTCCCGTCACTTACCTCCCGATTTTATTTGTTTTCATTAAAGTTGGTTTCCCCAACTTCTTCAACGTATGCAAATTTATGATAGATAGGTCGGAAACAGTGTCGAGTTGCATTTTTATTTTTGTATTACTTATTTCCACGGTAACAAATTTTCTGGTTATTCCATCGTTAGCCTCGTCGGACTTTAATTTTCTTTAATTTTTATTTTTTATTTTATTTTCTTTATTTTTTGACATACAGTGCGTGCTTTTATGACCCACTCTTTCACAGTTGAAACATTTTTTATTCCTAAAATTGCAATATCTTTACCAGTGAAGTTCACCCAAAGCAAAACATGGCTTCAGGAGTTTTGTTTATTTTCTCTGGTATTTCACTTTTGTTTGATAATCCGCAATTTTAGAATTCTTTTTGGTAGACTGATTTTCTTTTTTGTAGCGTATTTTCCTTACTGGCGTCTTCTACTACTCCTACTTATTATAGGTGGGAGAGTCTATAAACAATAGAATAGGTGTGTTCCAGTATAACAAAGAGTGAAGATATATTTTGGAAAAAGGGCGCGAAAGAAAATCATTATTATGTAACAGATGCGTTAGGGAAACCGTCTTCTAATACAATGCTTCTCAAACTATATATGATATGGCGGACCAGCTATTTTTTTCTCAGTGTCACGTAATATTTCGTGGTAATATTAATTTATACCGGAAACGATATATATTCACCTAAATCCACAATGTTATAATTATATTGTAGCTAAATAATCTATTTCGAAAAATACCAAATTAAATAATTTATTCCAAACAACCCCAAATATTTTAAATTTCAATAAAAGTTGTGCCGATCGTACCGAAACTTTTATTTGAAAGCAAAAAGTACCAAGTTTGGTACGAAAGTACATATTCTGACGGCCTTAGCATGGCCTGGACACTTGCCGCTTTGAGCAGCACTATTTTAACCCATTCCCCGCTGTTTTGAGAAAAAGAACAACACTTACAGAAAAACTGGAGAGTTAGTAGACGCATGGAACTGCAAGTTTAACTCCGGGCGAAGTTGTCTCCGTTCCTCTATTTTACGCTTTTGAACACACTTTAGGGCCCTACTCTGACAAATGGTTTTCCTTTTCCTTTCTCCTACCGGCCTAAACATAGCCTTCCATCAATCAATGTCTGAAGTCGTTCGGGTTCACTTAACATCATGTTCTTAATTAAACAATGGATGTATTTCTCTTTGAACTCAATCACAGTATCCAAGTGCCTTGACAAAAAAATCATATTTCGTTACAGGCATATCAGAAAAATAATACAGGTATATCACAAAAATAATACAGGCATATCACAAAAATAGATATTTCGTCACTAGTATATAAAAAATCGTTAACAGGAAAGATAATTTGTCAGTGACTATTTGAATAAACCGGTCCTTCATAAAACCTTACTCTTCCGGTTGTATTTAGAGGCAAAAGATATTACAGACTTTGTTGACCTCGACAGTTCTCACCCAGTGCCTGTACCCCCGTGGAATACTTGCGTCAACTTTTAAATACTTCCTTGATATCTTTTCTTTGTTTTTCTTTTTTTCAGAAAGTGCAGAGCCAATGTTTACTCGCTTCAATCCCCAAAAAGAAAAAAATATAATCTTGTGAAAATGCATCGTAATTATCGTTTTCCTTGGCGTATCGGATGTGTTTTTAATTCCCCTAAAATAAAAAAAATTAAAAAAAAAAAAAGAGGCTAAAACTCGTTTTGCTGCTTCTCTACTTCGATGAGGACTGTTTATCAATAGTTCGATTTGATGATCCGAAATTAAAAAGAAAAAAAATCTTTCTTATTTTATGGCATTACGTGTCTTATGTGTCATAAAAATAACGATACTACTAGAAAATTTGAATAAGTGATTTCTTTAAAAAAAAGATTTTACAAGCAACATATACAAGTCAAATCTGGGCACTTCGAGATAAGCTTTTCTCGCTAAATCAGTTACGACTGAATAATGATTTCGATCCACACTGGGTGGCCCCATACTTTCGGTCACGTGCCGCATCTAAGCTACGCTTGGAAAATCACTATACAAGTCAAATCTTAACACATTACATATCAAGATGAAAACCCTCTTTGAAAAAAAAAGACCGTTTAATACAAATCCCTCAGAATATAGACAAATATATTTGAATGAATATATATATATATATATATATATATATATATATATATATATATATATATATCCTATTTTATATGCGCGGTATTTATTGCAAAGCGTTCAATATCAGTAATAGATCTAACATAGTAAGTTTTATGGATATGAGTTTATTTTGAACATGGGTTTCACGCTTTTGCAATAATCAGACAAAATGGTTTAATTTTTTAAACTGGATATACGAAGACTGGGTGGGGTATGGTTTTTCAGCGAGTATCCTATGTCAATCTTATTCATTTTTGTGTAAGTACAGTAGGAGTTCTTAGCCTGTTAGGTAGCTAAGTTTATATATATATATATATATATATATATATATATATATATATATATAAATTAAACACAAATAAAATAATTAAAGGGAGACAAACTTAAGGTTCCATAACTATAATTTATTTGTATATATATATATATATATATATATATATATATATATATGTGTGTGTGTGTGTGTGTGTGTGTGTGTATGTATATAACATGCGCGGCACTTAGTGGAAAGCGCCAATATTAATGATATAGCTAGCATAATAAATTGTATGGATAAATCATATCTGTACAACTTGTATATATATATATATATATATATATATAGAGAGAGAGAGAGAGAGAGAGAGAGATAGATAGATAGATAGATATTGTTACGCATTGGTGCCATATAGATGAGCCAAAGTTCACAGATATGAATTTAAGACCACATACAACCTCTTTTCACGCGAAAAAAGAAGAGGAAAAAGAGAAAGAAATACATAAGATACATTTCTTTTGCAAAGAAAAAAAAATAAGAAAAAAAAATATGAAAGAAACGGGAGGAGATAGCAGTGAAATGTGTTTTGTTTATAATCGGATCTATCAATCAAAATGGTCTTAGTCATGTAAGAGGTCATGAACCCCCAGATTATTATATATATATATATATATATATATATATATATATATATATATATATATATATATACAGGAAAATCTTAACACATCAGGAAACTACGGTTAAGCTTTTCCTTAAATGTATATCATATTGCTCTGTATTCTATACATTGAGCTCTCTGTGGATCGATCTTTTTAATATTTTATATAAAAAACAATAACTTGGATTATGCTTTTGCACTTACGGGTATGATATTATATATATATATATATATATATATATATATATATATATATAGGGTGTTCATAAAGTTCATGCACCTAGACAAAAAAATTTATATTTTTTTTTTTTGCATTTGTGATAGATATAATTTTTAAAAAAGGATTAGAAAAAGAAGTAAATCTATATATTTATGGTTTTATTGAAATTTTATTTAAGTTTCCACATGTCCTCCATCATTAGCAATACAAAGGGTAATAAGATTTTGCAGTTCGCGGAAAACATTTGCCGACTGATTTACAGTAATGTCTGAAATCACATTAATTATTTTAGCTATACTTAAAACAAGATACATTTAACTTTATAACATTTTTTACAGATTATTTCTATCGCAAATACAAAGTGAGTTATAAAGTGCACACGAATTTTATGAACACCCTGTATATATTGTTTGTTTAAAAAGTACCGACGCACGGTCTGTTTAATTTTTTTTTTATTGTACTTTCACAATTGCATTAGATGTTGAATATTTTGTTCGAAGTTGTGGGTAAACTGTTGTAAGTTTGTATTTGATCATTTTCATTCAAATACTTTCGACATTCTAGTCATTATGAAAAATCGGCGCGGTGACTCTGTCGTAGTTTTAATTAATTAGTTTTAATTAATTGATAAAATAAAACAAATAAATCGCTATCTTTTTCTACTCTCTCGTTTCTAATAGCAGTTAGACATGACGTCACGTTAAATCGTTTCAATCACCCAGCGTCCTAATGAATATCAAGAGTCATTCTAACTACCGCACAGACACCACATTGGTTCTTGATAAGGAATGGAAAGATTAATGTATTTGAACAAAAATAACAATATATAAAATTAGGATAGTTTATCCACAATTTCGAACATGATGCTCAACATCATATCTGAAAGTTAGAAAAGAATAAAAAAAAATTAAACAACCAGATCTCGTTGGTTCTTTTTAACCAAGTCTTTTTAAGCAATTCGCCCCAAGCATGGCAGGAGTGCCACTAACACGCAATGGTTTACAAAGAGTGAGAGTAAGACTAAAGAAAAGTGTTTGAGAAAAGGATAACGAGAAGGACAAGGATCAAGGTCAAGGTATCGGAAGATGTCGATTGACATTATATTTGAATATTTGAAGATTATAGCTATCAGGGAAGCAAGTGATAGGAAAGAAGTTCTACTGACGAGAGGTGCGAGATAAGAAGCAGTTGGAGTAGATGAGATGGCTACATTTAATCGTTTCAACAGTGAATGGGTGGAACCAAATGCCAAGCTTGTAGCACGTTTACATTCATTCAGTTTGGGAAGCAAAAGTAGCTCATCGGAGCAGTTGCCATGAAATTACTTGTAGAAAAGTCAGAGGGAAGCCAATGAGATAGCGACTGCAGACGGGATGCTAGATCAGAACCAACCCCTTTGCATATCCGTCACTGGATTTTGTCTAGGGCCTCGAGATGAACAGCGTGAGCACCAGACCATATTTGGCTGCAGTATTGCATGCAAGGGCGAATGCTTGATTTATAGATTTGGAGGATGGACTCCGGGGCAAGAAGAACCTTTTGGTGCGGCACAGAGAACCAACTTTCCTTGCGGTAGATGAAGCTATAGATTCAATGCAGTAGTTCCACTTCAGGTCAGTAGTCGGCGTGACACCAAGCAGGCGCAGAAAGGCGCCCTCGTGGAGTTGGTTGGATGAATACTTAGTGCCAAAATACGCCATATATATATATATATATATATATATATATATATATATTTATGTTATTTTATTTATTTTATTTTCATTTTTATTTTATTATATAATAATAAAAATAATATTTGTTTATTTATTTACTTGGGTTAAATTATTTTGCTTGTTTTTATTCATTTTTATTTTTTCATATTTATTTTTATTTTTTTTTATTTTATTATATAATATTAAAAAAATAAAAATAAATAAAAACAAGCAAAATAATTTAACCCAAATAAATAAATAAACAAATACACGACTTCCGGTAAAATAACCGCCAAAATAGATTGCCCACAATGCAACACTAACCCGTATATATAAATAGCCGAGAAAAATAACAGCACACGTGGCCCGACGATTGAATCATGAACCAGAATGTCACCTCTAAGTGTTGCCTTCACTTTTATATTTACACACGCTCTATCTCTGATATTGAGCACTTTATCCCATAAATATAGCACACCTTAAGATCATATTTCTTCATATATATATATATATATATATATATATATTTTAAAATATCACAGTTTATAAATAGTTTGTCTCTATGTCTGCCAGTCTGACAGAGATTCTACATATGTTAAAAAAACAGAAATGTTTACTGAGTCCAGTAAACAAGAAAGGCGATAATGCCACTAAGATGCGATAAATTGCTGGGAATTAAACAGAATGAAAAAGATTTTAAAAAGAACTGGAACCTGAATCCTAAACAGGAAACAATGGACAAACCTCTACTCTTGTTCTGGGGAGGAGTGTGAACAGGATAAAAATAAATATAATCCATCATACATCGTCAGAAATTACACACACATATATATATATATGCATACATTAATACACACATACATATATACATACACGTATACACATATGGAGATGCAAAAGTAAAATTGCTGCCACAAACAGTTAAACATGCCCAACGTGTAAAATATATATTTTACTGAGAAGCCATCCGTCGGTGTGTAAAGAAATGTCTTGAAACATAATGAGTCATTTATTGATGATATATGTTTCCATTCTGTAATGTTCGCCTTTGTTTTTCTTCAGGCAGTCACAATGAATGCAAGTTTATCTTTTTAATATCACCTGAGGGGAAACACACGGCGTAACCCACTCATCATTGTAGATTCATTCGCCAGCTGCCAAAAAGATACACTCAAAGACGCATACCTTTATCTGCCCAATATATATATATATATATATATATATATATATATATATATAATGAAAAACAGACCACTTTAAGGTACGAGTACAATAATTTATATCGCCAAAATCCTTTTTAAAGGACTCCGGATCATCAGGTAACAATTCCAACAACGAAATGAAAGGAAAAATGGGATTAGAAATTGATGGGTAGTGTATTTTTTTGTAATTTAACACGGAGGTGATAGTTTCACCAAAATCGCAAAGGACTCCGGATCATCAGGGTAACAATTCAACAACGAAATGAAGGAAAATGGGATTAGAAATTTGAATTAGAATTTCTAATCCCATTTTTCCTTTCATTTCCTTTTTGAAATTGTTACCTGATGATCCGAGTCCTTTCGAAAACGATTTTGTGAAATAAATTATTGTAATGGTACCTTAAAGTGGTCTGTTTTTTCATTAAATATTAGCTCTGTATTCACATTGAGCTCTCAGGATTTCATCCTCCTTGAAATTACCCATTCGTTTTACCAAGTTCTTCGTAACTTAATTATATATATATATATATATATATATATATATATATATATATATATAAACATTTCATCCCATGCAAAGCGTGAATGCTACTAATACGCAGCGGGGGGGGTTACAGGCCTTGAAAATGAGAGAAAAGACTGGGTAGATTAAGGAAAGGATAAGAGATGAACGGGATTCAAGAAGATAGAAGATGGCGATTGACGTTGCATTTTCTTTGAAGATTGAGTTCTCAGGAAAGCAAGCAAACGGAATGGAGTTCCACAGGCGGCAAGTGCGGCAAGTGAAAGAAATAAAACGTTTGGAGTAGAAATGTTGGTTGCATTTAGCTATTTCAACAGTAAAAGGGGTGGGACCTAGATGCCAATCGAGTAGCATGCTTAAATTCAGGTAATCGGAGCACCAACTAAAAAAGCTAATCAGAACAGTTGCCATGAAAATATTTGTAGAAAAGACAAAGGGAAGCCATTTCACTACGTCTGTGAGAAAGTGACTGTAATCGAGATGCCCAGTCAGGATCGATTACTTTACAAATCCTTTTTTGGATTTTGTCAAGAACCTCAACATAAATAGCAGGAGCACCAGACCAGATATGGAAACGTATTCAGTGCACGAAGGAATAGTATATTTTTAAATGTGCAAGGTGGACTCTGACCAAAAAGAAAGCTTGTGGCACGATACAGTAACCCAACTTTCCTTGCACTAGATGCAGCTAATATTCCATTTGCATGTTCCACTTCAAGTCATTTGAAAACGGAGGCCAAGAAGGCTGTGTATTGCTCTCCATATATATATATATATATATATATATATATATATATATATATATATATATATATATGTATGTGCGTGTGTGTGGTGGTGTGTGTCCTACAGCATATTTAAAAATACACCCTTATTTCCTATCGGGGAGGATCCGTGCCTTGAGAAACTCTTGAGCCTTAAAGACACCCTGGACTTTAAATGGAACTCTTACATATGAGCCATCGTCAAAGATGCCGAAAAAATGGTACGCTCCCTGTATTGCTCCTGTAAGTACCTGACTCGACATGCTATCCTCTACAAGAGCCAGATCAGGCCGAAAATGGAGTACTGTTGTTATTTTTGGGCAGGAACTAACTTGTCCTCACTTTCCAGCCTCCATATTCAAAAGCATCTCTAAGTTCTTTTGGGTGAAGAATTATTTAACACTGCAATTTGCTAGAAAGTCAAAACATTAGTCTAAATGTTCGAGCCATATTTTTTAAATATCACCAGCTCCAGACTTTCATGTGGATGCAATATATGGTGCCAACCTCGTTCAAGAATATCTAAACTGTTACCTGTACACAAAAGTTTTCCCTGGAGAATAGAGTAACAGGGATCATTCTTCTCGGTAAACTGGCGCTCCATAACCATAAACAAATATCTGCATCAATTAACAAAAACCGCATCATTTAAGTACTCACTAATAAAACTGGATAGAATATGTAACTCGAAAAGAAAATAATGACTTAATCATGATGTTAATTCTACACATAAATTCAAACAAAAGGTTAGGAAGGAAACGCCCGTCCATTTTGGAAAGGGTGATAACTGCTAGGGAACTTGGAAAACCTATTTTCCTAAAAAGAAAAAAATGATTTAACAGAAATATTTTAGATATTTCAACCGAAATTAACACTGGCTGTTCTGTCAATAAATGATTTCTTTTGTTATCACCATCAATGTTATGTGACAATAAATGTTTGCTTCCGATAAATAACCAGGCAAAAAAATATCTGACCTCATTTTCAATGTAATATCTTTATTATTTATTCTGTCCGTAAAGGCTTGTACATTCCGTGACAACAGACAATTCTTGATTTTCAATTAAATTTGTTCAAATAAATGTTATGTCAAATTAGAAAAAATTTCCGTTGATAACTCATTAAATTTATCTTTTAAGCGGTAATTAAACCACGGCAATTTTTCATTATTTCATTTAAATCTTTTCACATTACACAAAGAACGACATTCGCCAGTAGTGTATTATAATAAATTGTTCCTTGAGGTAGTACGATGAAGCTGGAATGACAAAAGTACGCAGTTGTAGGCTTTAAGAAAGCTTTATTCGACTGAAAATACAAGGTTCGCTTATAGTGTCTTTTTTTATAGTCCCAATAAACAAAAATGACTCTCTCAAAGAAGAGAATATTAAATCAAAGGGAGACCACTCTTGATTATTCGTAATAGTACAATTTTACGATCACCTCATGAATTTATATATAATGATCGTTACGTAATTTAAATTTGAATAAAAATATCTGTTATATATATGTATATATATATCGCATATATTATGATAACCAGATATTTTATTAAAATTTAATTTATATATGCGCGATATATATATATATATATATATATATATATATATATATATATATATATATATCACATATTGGGATAACCAGATATTTTTATTAAAATTTAAATTATATATATATATATATATATATAAAACATATATATATATATATATATATATATATATATATATATATATATATATATAAATAAACATATATCATATATATATATATATATACACACTACATATATATGTTATATACATGGACACACGCACACATTACAGACATGCTCATAAAAATTTATTTCAGTTTTTGAGCTTTTTGGAGGAAGTGTGGGTTTATAAAGAGTCACTATTACGGCTAATAATGCAAGACCCTTCGTTAAATGTGTGTTTATCTAAAAATAAATACGCTTAAATTCACGATCGTCCCTGTCGTGCGCCAACGGGTTAGTGGTAGAATCCCAAACGGATGCCAATTCAGTCGGGTTTCGATCCTAGCTCGAGCCACACTGATGAGCTGTGATACCGCGAAACAGTCTGTCTATGGCTGACTATATATATATATATATATATATATATATATATATATATATATAAACACACTACATATTAGTACAGCTCAGAGTTTCAAGCACTGTGTATAGACTGAGCGTTACGTAATTAAAATTTTAATAAAAATATCTATTTATCTCTCTCTTCTCTCTCTATCTCTCTCTCTCTCTCTATCTATATATATATATATATATATATATATATATATATATATATATATATATATATATCGTACTCTCCTACTCTCCAGTTGTATGAGTGTCAAGCAGCTCAGTTCCTCGGAACCGATACCAACATATATGATTTTATTATTGTTGTGAAGGCTTTTTGCAGAATCAACCACACTTTTTGATGGGCCGAATACAGATGCCTGGTGCAGTTCTTGCTAGAAAAGACTCTTCCCAGATTTTGAATTCACAGTTGTCCTTCTCCTAGACCATTTGCCATACAAAGCTATAGAATCCAGTTTGTCCTGCTAATTACCTATAGCTGAAGGGAGAAGAAGAAGATTTATACCTTTCCCAAGGGTATTAGCACGTAAGTGAATGTAGTGCATTCGACTACAATTCGAACTCGGGACCGACCCCTACTGTCAATTTCATGCAATGATCAGGGGTTCAGCAGCTGTAGCGTGAATATGGGACGTCTGAGGTGGAAGTAAGTATGGCCAGTGCGGGCCGAGATAAAATAAATAAATAAATCGTCAGCACGCACTTGTACCACCAAAACAATAAAGCCAATACTAGTTCGCCGGTGCGTCAAAAGCGTGCTGAATGCCACACGGAACAATGCAATGTGGACACGGTACAGGAGCCTAATACTTTCAAGCAAAAACAGTACTCAACAGAATCGAACCCCTAAAAGCACACATCTGTAGAACTAATATGAATAGAAAGAAGCAGCGCTTAAATTGAGTCTACTGTAAATTCAAACCGGAAAGAAAAATTGCTCCATGCCATATAAAAATTACTAAATTACGAATTTAATTTCTAGTGCGCAGTGACCGACCATTACTGTCAGTTTATATTCTCTTTCTCTCTCTCTCTCTCTCTCTCTATATCTCTATATATATATATATATATATATATATATATATATATATATATACCCTTGTGCAAATTAATTGAAACAAAACGAATAATTCCGTTATTATTTATTTTTTTGCATCTTTTTCAAATGAATCATGACCCAGCGCACATTCCACGAAGTCGTTCTTTGCAGATTGACCACAGATTCTCGATTTGATTTAAATCAGTTCAGTTTCCGGGCCAGCCTATAGTAATTTGATTTGCTCACTGGTAAGGCTTGCCAGTGTGTTCGTGTAGTGTTGCAAATTTTCGTACGCTTCCTTAGAATAACATCCATCGCAGCCAATGGCCGTTGGAGAACTAATCGAGAGTCGAGACAATAGTATCTGTGCGTGATAAAAACCTGGTGCAATCATGGATGACGCAATATTTTTCAAGGCCAAACAAATTTCATCATACACTCCGAAAATAGATACATATTGCTGCACACCACTGAAAATGAACTAAACAAAAAAAATATATATTAAATATCGATTACACTGTCACTTTAGTGTGCCTTGACCTTGATCCCTGTCCTTCTCTTCGTCCATTTCCCAAACATTCCTCTTTACTCTTGCTCCCAATTCTCTGTAACCCCTTACGTGCTAGTGGCACTACCATCTTACGGTCAAATCACGCTGAAAACACCGGTTCTCGTTCGATCACCGAAGTTAAGCATCGTAGAGCCAGGTCAGTACTTAGATGGGGGACCGCTTGGGAACACCTGGTACTGTAAGCCCCCAAAGTCCAACCCTTACCTCACAGTCGGTGGGGGGGGTGTAAACGGTAGTGTCAGAGCTATGCCTCCCGGAACTTCGTTCCTGGTAGGGCCACCCAAGGCGGACAGGTCTGACACACACGCCGGCTAACAAGGGCTCTGGTGAAAATCCAAGGAGCGTCTGCATCGGTAACCGGCGGCTTCTGGTCGTTCCTGTCTCTGCGTCTGTGGGAACCCCACGGCAAGCAAGAACGTTATCCGAGTAGGCCTGGGTACCCTACTTCTGTAATTTATCCCAAGAATCTTCTTCTCATAACAGGAAGAAGCCGGCTCAATCCGCCCAGGGTGAATGCCGCATCAGTACAGTACAGTAGTACAGTGGCACTACCGCCCTGCTTGGGGTGATTTGCTTTAAAATAATTCTGACCCTATGGTGAAAGAAAAGAAAGTAAAATTGTTTCAAATAATTTGCAAAAGTGTATATAAACGTTAAAATATTGCATTCACACGCAACCAATTGATTCCTTGATTCGTTTGTAAAGGTTTATCAACTCATTGCAGGTTTTTTAAAGCCAGCAAATATTTTTAGATTGTAAGAATTGTTTTTGTTTGGTTTGGCGATTATAATGATTCTGGGATACATGTCTTACTAATTAACCCATAGCTGGGAGGAGACGAGATAGATTCGTAGATTTTCTAAGGATACTTGCGTGACTATAATGAAACTATATGTAATTGGAACGCGGTTCTGCGCAATGTCCGAACCATTATCCATTACATTCATGCTTATAGCACCTGATATTCCACTGCGGTCACCAATCTAGGTACTGACTAGACCCGACGTTGCTTTACGCAGGTAATCGTACTTGAACCGATGTTTCTACGTTATGTAGCTGTAATTCCGCCAATCTGTCTATCTATTTATCTGAATGTGTGTGTTTTAAATCCCTGATACTCTCATGAACATACACATATATTTATATGAACAAACATTTACACGGGTATGCAGCTAAACTGATAAGAAATGTGTGTGTGCGACGCAAACTAGTCACTGTTTTCCACAGAATAGAAAAGGTATCACTTGCTACGAAGTATGTGTCTAAGTCTTCAAATGGAATCTCCTAAAAATATATTGGCAAAGATGCAATTCCTTTTGACGTGTCCTGCTTGATTCCCCTTATAACTCTTTGAGGTTCATTGGCGTTCCTTATTTTCTGGGCTTTATTTGAAAATCTTCTTTAAATGCAGGTTTTTGGGTTCTTTCTGCTTGTGAAATCACTGATGCGAAAACAAAAGGAAGCTTTTAAAAGAAGATTAAACACATTTCTTGTCTTTTATATTTCAGTTTCTCACCATTAAACCGTATTCGCTGTATGTGAATGTTTGTGCGTGTGTGTTTTAGACAGAATTTAGGAAATGTGTGTGTATTGCGTTATCAGATAAGCGCTCCCTTATGTGTTTTTTATGTATATATAAAACATATTTGTACATATATCAATTCTTATGTACACCAGGTTGTGCTGAAAAGTTCCTGGTACGACCTAATTCCCAAAATATGAACAGATATTTTTAGAAGGGCTTCTTCGTTGGGCCACAAACATATCAGACATTCACAACACATAAACAGAAAAAGATATAGAGAAAAACAGAGAAACAGTAGCTAGGAATACATCCGTATATATAATTGCATTTTCAGAAATATATATATATATATATATATATATATATATATATATATATATATATATATATATCACATTATATTATCACACACTGTCGGAGGACGAATATTTTCTATGAAAATTTCTCGGACATTCAGTAAATGTTCTTTAGTACTGTTTATTATAAACAGAGCATTTACTTAAATATTTGTATCTATAAAAAGAATGTGGAATCATAAAAATGTCTTACACATATTATTAAAAGGAATTCATTTTTCTTATGTTTTTCGATTTAAATATTCTCGATATTAGGCATTGTCTTTTTTGTCTGTTAGTGACTCAAAATACATAATAAAGGTAATAAATCCCTTGGTATATAATCCAAGTGGATCCTAGTAATATAAAATATTAAGACTGATCTACAAAAAGAGCTAAATGTATTTATTATTACAGAGCAAATAATTAGTACACAATAAAATCCAAAATTACCTCATATGGAGAATAGGCTTCAACCAACGAAAATTCGTCGGTCTTATTCAACCCCAGTCTAGACTCAGTCCGTGTCAGAATTATAAATTTAACTGAGACAGCTACAAAATACGGAATTTATCTATTTCAATGTTTCAGTCAGACGAAAAGCACGAGGCAGTGGTCAGGGGAGGGTGGAAAATATTAGTCTTAAAGGGAAGAGGTTTTGTAAAATTAAACTCGGGTATTAACCTTATGACATTAAATTGGTGTTATGTGAAGAATGAAATGTTATTTTGAAACTAAGAGAGGAATAAAAAGGGGGGGTTTAAAAAAATAAAGTTATATACATAAATTTGTGTTTAAAAATACAAAATCATACTTAAAAGTGCTCTTCCGAATGCAAGTTATATTTAAAAATAAGATATATTTAAATAAATTAAAGTCATATTTATATAATTTATATTAAAATTAATTAAAATTATATTTAAACAATTTTTTATTAATATAAAATCACTAGGTTACATTGAAGAACAAACCATATTTAGAAATAAAAAAATATAAGATAAAATAAATTATAGACTTAGAAATAAAAATGAAATAAATAAATAAATAAACTTAACTTCATAGATAAGTTAAATCAAAAGAAGTTATATTTAAAAATATAAAGTTATATTTAAAAATACAAATTTATATTTAAAAACAACCCTAAGATATATAAAGATGAGTAAATGATAAAAGGAAATTCTTAGAACAGGGGACAATTATAAGATATAAATAATATGGGGTAAAATGGAAATATAGAAATTACAGTTAGTTATGCATTTGATATTTGAAGAGTGATATATATATATATATATATATATATATATATATATATTTCATTATTTACCTTGTGCTTTTCGTCTGTGCAGAATATTCGGAAAGATTTGGCTGATATATCCAATCAACATTATGGTGTTTGGAGTGATCACTAGTGATTTGATGTTATGCTTCCATTTACCTTCCCACAGGACATCAGACTCAACACAGACGTCTACATCAAGTCCCTTGAGGAGGTAATGCTGCCCTGGATCAAGAGGTTGGCTCCTGGAAGACTCTATGTCTGGCAACAGGAATCTGCACCACGCCACACAAGCAGAAGAACCCAGTCATGGCTATCAGACAATTTCTGCGACCTTGATTATTATATGTGGCGGGGGGGTGGGCAGTTGAGCGAGAGACCAATAAAACTCCTTGTAACACCAAAGATGAACTAATGGCAAGGATTTTTTCGTGTGACTGTGAATTTTCTTTTCTGGGACGGTTAATGAGGGCAATAAATGAGCAGTACTAAATAACATCTGGGCAAGACGAGACTATTTTCAAAGAGAATAATCTGTCATCATAGATTAAATAAAAGCTTCGTTCAAAATTCCCCGAATGTTGCCCAGATCAATACAGAGCTAATGAATGCTTGAAAGACCAAAACATTTTGTTAATAACATCAAAAATGAGGACCTTAGGGAAAAAAAAGTTCTATCTAATCAGGCATCGGTTCAATAAAACTGCTAATGTTTTCTTCTTTGAACAGGATCAGGTTCGTTGATTTTGCAACATGTCAACTGCAGATTATTTAATGTCGACTTTTATTGGCACCCAGGAGAGATCAAACTCAATACTCAGTAATAGCGTTAAGTTCATTGATCTTACATATCTACCCTTTCTGGGTTTTTTTTTTTTTTGGTGGGGGGGTATTAATGCCGGATTTTCTTTGGGGCACCCAGTGTGGTTTCATTAGTAATTTTTAGGTTGGACTATTCAATATCGAACATTTTATGGGTTTCCAAGTGAGAATCGAACTTACTAGACGGTAGTAATGGTTAAGTTAGTCGATTTTACGTATCAACACATGTCGGGTTAATTTCGATTTTTGCAGTCAGGATTGAACTCACCACTCATTAGAAAGGATCAGAATGATTGATTTTACGGTGTGTCAACTCTTGTTGGGCTATTTAATGCCGAACTTTGTATGACAAGCCTAGTGAGGATCGAACATATTACTCAGTAGTAATGGTCAAACTGACTAGCTTCGTTTATCATTACCCGACGCAGTGGAGCTTTTGGTACAAGGATATTAACAACGAGTATTTTAAATGCTTACAGTGACGTTTTAGAGTTTTTGCAGCGCGAACTGTTGGTCTAACAGATTCAATAATATCTCAGTGGTATTGTTATCGAGCGAATTTTGTGGCCAGGTCAATAATGAAATCATGTTCGTGAAATTATGCCCATAATACTAGGGAGTATTGTACTTCTGAAAGATTTCACAATCATCGCAGTAGAACAGTGCCATAAAACGGCGTATTGTATTAGGTTTTCAGTTACAATACCGTGGGTCTTACTTGGTACCGTACTGTTTTCAAGGCTGAGAAGATACAATCTTTCTCTGTAAATCTTTACAAAATTTAGAATTGCATTGCTTTCAGCAATTTATTGTTCTTCCACAGTGTATCATTGTTCTCTTGCTTCGTCTATTCTAGCCTCCACACCATTCGGAAGAAAGCAAACCTCATTGAATCACGTAAACTTCTTCTTTTGATACAATAACTAGTTGCAAATTTTGTGTGCCTATTGATGACGCTATGGATGGTTAAATGAATTACCATTAGTTCATTGGCGAGCATGCACTTACGCTGCAAAGATCGATACATGGTTAGTTTTTGTTCGTTTCTTCCTTCGTTATGATATTGCTGCATATGACGTTAAACTACAGCAGGCAGTGAGGTCTCAGATTGGATGATTGGAAGTTTTGAGGAGCGTGTAACAACAGCTTAATTGATGCTCTACCCAGGTCTATACATGAGGATGATGATGATCATCATCATCAGTCCCATGAGCGAGCTTGGTCGTAATTAACGAAATTACGACCAAGCTCGCTCATGGGACAGCTGAGAACCTCTTAAGTTCCTTCCACATACTTGGCTAAATGCCGGAAACGTATTCATTTACGTGTGGCGTTCCGTGAGCAAGAAGACCTTGTGGATCATCTACCACTCCAGATCAAAGCATAGCCAATGTCCTCTAAGCTGAAGTTTCACTTTGCTCACGGACACATATCAGTTGATTTCATCGAAGGGGCCCTTCACACTTAATGTTGATTTCGTTCTAAGAAGTCCTCAACTCAACGATACCGTATCATCACTCCACTTTTCGCCTACATAAGCTATAGAGTCTATTCTACTCCAGTCTGATAGATGGCTGTTGACCATACAAGAATGTTCAACATTCTTTTGACAGGATTTGTATTTAATCCTGGTATGTGTTTAATCACTATCCCCAGCAGAGAACCCTGGTGTATCAACAGGTTTATTTGCAGCTAGTACTGGATTATAAGTCACTAGTAGAATTTGAACCGTAACGTGACAGGACACTTTTCCATAAAATAGAAACTGTACCCCTTGTCCAAAATATATTTTCTCTCTTTAGCCAAAATCAAGAACTCAGCAACCAAAACCCTAAGCTATTTCACTAGTATTTTATTAATCTAACCACTAAAACAGACATGGGCCTTATAATCTCTGGCTTATTACAAGTCGGGTTGCACTACTAAAAGGGGTGAAGGTAATTTTTTTTAGTAACTCAGCTATTTTCACTTCAGAAGGCCATATAACTTAGAAATGGGAGCAAAGTTTTTTAATAGAAAATATTTTTTTATAATTAAAAAATTCAAGTTTTGGTAGCATATTATTACTGATGACTGTTACTATCACATATTGCTGCGTGGATTTGTTTATAATTTATCTATTTGAAAATAAAAGAAGTTTCTTGTCTCAAAAGCAAAAGATATTTACACGTATGAGCTTCCTCTATAAAAAATCTCTCATGGTTTAAAATACTGACACTGTCACTTACCCAAAAATTTTATAAATGTTTACTTAATCATTGTTTATGTATGTGGTTATGTATGAGAGAGTGTGTGAGTGAACAAGTGAGAACGAAGCAAAATCAAACTTTAAGAAGCGTTATTTTCCTTATGAAATTAAGCGTGCCATTCAGAAAACCAGACAGGCCATATGGTCCATTAAAGATTGTGGAGTTGAAACAGTCTGTGATAGCAACATACTAAGACGAAATAGGAGATTTTTGAAGTCTGTTATAAAAAGAAAAAATATATTAGGACTAATACGAATTACAACAGCATTTGTTACATAACTTGAATTCTTGAATCGTTTTAGTCTGAAGCATACAATGTTAGACTTACTAAAGCAGATGTTGCGCTGCGTGGACTGAGACATGAGAAAGCAAGCACCTGGAAAATATAACAAACAATTAAAAATATAGTCTGAAACCTTATCTGAATATCTACAGGAAGGTAGGCAATGAACTTATACTTGGAAGAAAATTAAACGACGTAGTCAGTCGGTTATGTGTCATGCGTGTTACACGCATAGACGATAATGTATCTTTCGATACATGACTCACGAGGCAGATTTTCCCCGCAGTAGGCAGCTATTTCTTTCTACGGTAGACTAGTTGCCATCCAAGGCTATAGAACCCAGTCTGTCCTGCAATGGGTAGAAGAGGATTCATACCTTTCTCAAGGGTATTAGCACATAAGGGAATGTAATGAATTCGAGTGGGATTCAAGCTCAGTTTTCCGATTCCTCGATCCGTGCCTCCTTAAACGACATGAGAGAATCGTAAAAATGTCATTTGGGCCAGAAATCTTTTAAAAAGACTTTTAGTTGTAAGGTATGAAATGGTGATTCATGAGGAACCAAATATTCTTAAATATACGAGGGGCTATTGAAATTGGTCTGATCAAAAAAAGGAATCTCAGCAATTCTGAGGTTTGGTTAAACTTGGCTCTGATTGTCGCCATAGCAATATATATCTGTAAACACTGGTCTCTAGGAAAAAGATTGCATGCAAAGTCTTGAAGTCTTCGAAGACAATTGACTAAGGAAAATATTGCTTTCCTTTTGCGCTAAAAATTCCTCGTTGTTCACATGTTTGGCTCATAGTATTCTCAGTATTCTTCTGTGGAACAAACTCTTCTATTACTTTGAGTTTCTATTTCATCTGTTCGTAGACTGACCAACTTTAACTGCCATATAAGAGGAATGATATTACGTAATGGTTCAATATTCATTTCTGTATTTCTAACAATATTTTCCGTTTCTTTATACTTGGCCTTTTAGAAGGCATCCTCTGCTATCCACACGTGCCTTCAGAATAGAGTCTCGCATTTTCCGTCTTCTGTTCTGTTATGGTCCGATTCCTTGTACAATATATATATATATGCTTTCAGTATTCACTGTAAAACTTATTGTATATATATATATATATATATATATATATATATATATATATACACACATATATATATATATATATATATATATATATATATATATATATATATATATATATATATATATATATATATATATATATATAACGTCTTTCATCTGTCTCTGAAGTAAAGTCTACTACAATGAGCTTTTAGACGATGGAATCCTGCACCGGATTGCTAAGGTTACCTGTGCTTTTGGCAAACTTCGCCATCGATTGTGGGTTTAGCGGGGTATTTGAGTAGATACGTTAATTCGGGTTTAGAGAGCTGTTGTCCTTGCCATCCTTTTGTGCGGCTCATGGATTCCATACAGGTACTATATACGGCAGTTGGATGTTTTCCATAAAAGCTGTCTGCGTGACATCTGTGAAGTTAACATTCAAGATAGGACATCTCACGTAGACCTGTTTAACAGGTGTAATATTTTCTCATACAGTCTGAGTTACGATGAATTTGTCATGTGTTGAGAATGTCTGATGACAGGATACCCAAGATCCTAATGTAGAGACAGTTAGATCAAGGCTGCATGAATGTAGGACGCCCGTGGCTAATATACAAAGGCAAGCTGAAGAGCATCTTGTCAGCTGTCAATATACATCATAACATCCTCGAGCGCCTAACTATGGAGCGGGTAAAATGGAGATGAACGTATTTTAGTGGACTCAGCAGTATTCAAGCTGCTTGTCTGAATCGTCTTCAATAAGCGAGAACAAGATCTAAAAGGTCAGCCCATCTAACAGTGATCTCATCGTACAATGCTCACTCTTGCTCCATATGCGGCCTCCTTTGTAAATCACTAGCGAGTCTTAAGTGCCACTTAAGATTATCGCACAAGCTTTTATCACTGAATAAGTTGTCAGTTCCTCGTACGTTGAAACCGATGGAGAGACCATATATATATATATATATATATATATATATATATATATATATATATATATATATATAAATATAAAAATTAGGAAAAGTTAAAATTATCATAAACAATAAACCTCAACAGAATGCACTGGACGGCCGTTTCCTCCTATATTTGGGACTCATCAGCAGTGCGCATCCAATACTGAGAATTGAAACCCGGACAGTTACGTTATCAGGCAAGCGTCATACCAACTGTACCAACGGGCCTCGGTGGCGAGGAAGTAGCGAATCAGACTTGATATAGGAGGATTTGAAATAATCATAATTAAGTAATACATCGAGTCTAGAGGAAACCTCAACAGAATACAGAACATATATATATATATATATATATATATATATAACACTTACTCATAATATAAAATTATTCTATGCGAATGGGAGTCTTTATGCGTGTATTTTATAACGTATATATATCATATACTCATAACACGACACAGAGTTTCATGCACAACGCAATCTTCAGGTGATGCATATAGGCTAACCCTATGTAAAAGAATACTTTAGTATCCCTTTCCGCAATAGCCTTTTACCAGACCAGTTTGTGAATTAAGTGCTATGTTCCATGTAATATGTATGAGACATTAAGTTTTTTCTGGTTAATAAAAATGTACGACGGTGAAACATGGAAAATCCCATTATAAAAGCATATAAGACTATATTGAAAAAGTGTTCATACTGAGGGTTTTTCTTAAAATCGAGAAAGCTGTTAACATAGACAATTTTCACGTCACTTAGTCACGTGACTATTTTGACCAATAAAATACTTCAATCTGCGAGACTCACATAAAAAAGAAATCTGCTTTCATTATTCACTGTAAAACCTGCTAATACTTATCACATTGTTGGTTGGTAACAAGTAATGTCCTGTTTTTTTTTGCGGGGGGGGGTTATTTGCTGAAAAGAGATCCGTGCGTATACTGCGATCAAAAAGACAGGAATAAACGGTGCGTAAAAAAAGATAAAGGGAAAAAAAGGCATCTGTACGTCTCAACACAAGAATGATCACATAAATAGAATTTTTATACGTTAGCTTTGAACGACTGACAGTAGAAATTACTATTGCAGTCAATTTCTCTATCGGAACCGACTCGAAAACCTTTCAAAAGATGTAAAGTGAAAAAAGAAAAAAAATACTTAGTAAATAAACAAAAAGACGAAAAAAAGGAAACAAAATACATAAAAGAAAATGAAAACGAAAATGAAAAAAAACAATAAAACAAACCAAAAGTAGGTAAAAGACGATAGGGAAGGCAAATTGTTGAAAAAGCTGTCTTGGTCATCTTCCCTTAATTTAAGAGCGTCCATTAGAGGACACACTTTAGTCCAAAGCCGATAATTATGCGATGTCCATAATCAAATTTACGGTTGCTGTGCCGTTCTTCTTTGAAAGAGTCATCTTTAAAGTGTTTAGACATTGATCAGCGCGGCTAAAACACGGCGTTTCTCTGGCGGTTCATGGCGCCAGGACTTCACTCGGGACAGTAATATAATGGATCCCATTACTCAATTTCAAACCATTAATGAAATCTACGCCATTACACTTATATATGTGCCTGTGTGTGTGTGTGTGTGCGCGCGCGCGTTTGTGACTGCGTGTATGCATATATACATATATATGCAATATATACGCATATACATATATATATATATACAGACAAATATCTATGACGATGTATGCACAAATATATATATATATATATATATATATATATATATATATATATAGAACACTTATACATAATAAAGTTATTCTATATGAATGTGAGTGTTTAAGCGTGTATGTGGTAACGTATGCAGAGAGATGAGCGTATACATTCATATATATATATATATATATATATATATATATATATATATATATATGAAAATACATACACACACATATATATATATATATATATATATATATATATATATATAAAAGTGTTCTATCTATGCGTATGTGACTGTATATGCGTGTATGTGGGACCATATGTAGAGGTGACATGAATATATATATATATATATATATATATATATATATATATATATATATATATATATATATATATATATATATATCGGACTGAAAGTAAATCGCCGACTTAGTGAATATGTTGCGCTGATTGATAGATTTTTATATAGTTTGCAGATTTCATTATTCCTCTTATTATAATTAATTGTCTGGTCTCACTTGAACTAAAACAACACCAAAGCATCATCGAGTCGAGTCCATTGTTTTAATGTTGCCACTGTGATCTTTGGGAGAAAAATACCACCTTTCTTGCACCAAATCTTCTATATATCATTTTGACCAAAAGCTCAAGTTTTGTTTCATCTCTCCATAGTACTTGTTCCCTTAACCTATTTAACTGAGCAATAATGTGACATGGTTTGTGAAGAGAAGTTTGTCGTGCTTGGTTTCCATACAGCACATTTCTTTTTAATCAACGTATCGAAAATTTGGTGATGTCTTTCAAAACAACTCTTGGGTTGATATATATAACCTTGCGACACAGTTTTCATGCAGTTCTCTCTGAAGGTTTTGGTTTTCTTTCATGCCCAAACAAATACACTCTCGTGCCAAAATGTTTAAACTTCTTTACAACAGACTGTGCTGTAGATCTAATGATAGCTAACCGGTTTGAAATACGCTCGGACTGAGGGCTCGAAGAGCCGAGTTCGAATTCCATACAACTCCATTACATTCACTTAAGTGATAATACCCTTGGGAAAGGTATGAATTCTCTTCTCCTTCCAGCTTTGGGTAATTAGCAGGATAGACTGGATTCTATAGCCTTTTATGGCAACTAGTCTAGAAGGACAACTTTGAATTCAAAACCTGCAGAGGGTCGTTTGGGGACGTTGTGGCACGTAGTACATAAGGTCTCTGTATTTGACCATTCAAAAAGTGTGGTTGGTTCTACAAAAAGCCTTCACCACTATTTCCTTTCCATTTAAAAGATTTGGCTATCGCTATAATATCCCAGAAGTTAAACGATTTATTACCCTCATTCTTTAATTTCCAGAAATATTTAGAGAGAACAGTGCTGTTTTTTTTTCTATTTTATATTGTTTTAAGCCATTCGATGATGGTAGAAACTAAAATACCCAAGGATTTTTGATACAATAAAATTTAACATTATTTGCCATTGTTGTATCAAAAATCCTTGGGTATTTTAGTTTATATATATATATATATATATATATATATATATATATATATATTTATGCGTTGTGACGCCGTTTATTCTTTTTCTTTTATCGTCCAACACTTCTTCAGAAAGATTCGTTGGAAAAAAACTAAACATCCCCCACGCCACACCCAAAAGTCATGAACCACGAAACTAAAAAAAAGTGCATGCCGGGATAAATAAGGAGTCACGCCTAAAACAAATTTATTGCTAAAAAATAAATCCATTCAAATAACATACTAGAGGGTATAAAACAGAAAAAAAAACATTGTACTTTATATCCGTCCGTCATTTTATAGCATTATATAAATCCAGTGATATAATTTTTTGTTTATATATGTATAAATATGTGTGTGTGTGTTTATACAAGTAATTGCAATTTTACGCTGATACATATGGTCTTTGTCCGTATATATATATATATATATATATATACATATATACATGTGTGTGTGTATGTGTGTGTATATGTGTTATGCCTTTTATTTATTACCTTGATGACATTGTGTTGGAATCACCCACGTGGTCGTAATGCCTCTCCGATTGGTAGACTCGTATTATTCTTGTGAGACAAACGATGGCTTTCAAATGACTATTTCGATTTTCTTTACTTCTTTTAACAAGATTTCCAAGATAAGAAATATGTTTCTCTTATCAGAGAAACATAAATAAGAAAAGGAAAACTTAGGCTAAGCACAGCTGGAGACAACTGGATTACTACGCGTCGACAATTGAATGTTTTCTTCTACTGGAGGTTTAACAGGATCCATTTTAGTGTCTTTAATCGTTAGCGCTAATGCCCTGCAGCGACTTGTTACAATGGAAGGAATTTCTACAGATTTGGCGAGCAATTTCGCAACCAGTAAATAAATAAAATTAAAAAAAATCAGAATAGTGGAAATAAATTTGTAAAAAAATTGTAAAAAAGAGCTGGATTTTTTTAATTAGTTTGAAAATGTACAAAAAAAAAAAAAACAATAAAAAGAAATAAAAAAAACACTCAAACAAGTTAGGAAAAGGAAAAACTGGGACAAAAAATTAGATCACGATTATGGCTCTCGTAACCAATTAAGATTGTAGAAGTTCTAGCGTAGTCATAGCAACAGTATTTCTGTTTAGTGCTAGATAACCTGACGGAGCCCATCCATTTTCAGGCTGATTTTATGTTGTAATGTTGCCTTTGTTCAAAATAGCTGAGAATTAGGAAGGCCGTAGTTAGATTGACTATCGAAGAAACAAAGGACTAGGTAAGGAGAACAAAGAAGAGATTTATTAAATAGCCATACATAGAACGGAAAAAATTAAGCCAGTCCATTACTACTCAAATCCTACTCTAATGTGGCTACTTGTCATATTTATAAGTAGGAGCAGTTCATTGTCACAGTAGTAAGGAAAAGCAGGAAGTAAGCTGAGTCTTACTTTTACTCTACAACATTTTAAATTCAGAATTGCCTTTCTCTTAGACCGATTCCATATCTAGGCTAAAGTCCCTCAATCTTAATTATATAAGAAGTCTAAAAATTAACGGGACTGGTGTCACAATTTATTTCAATTCAATACTACATGGTTTCTCCATCGAAGTAATCCCACTTGATTCTAGGGCAATTTGCCATCATTCTCAGCCACGCTTCCATGTACTGTTACAGGAATTCTTCTTGGATACACGCCAGCTCTGTCGTTACGTCCCTCTTGAGGGCCTTCCAAACTGGTCCCCTTGATTATCCCCGTGAACTGGGCGAAAAGAAGAAAGTCATACGGAATAAGATCGGGTGAATAGGGAAGTTGTTCCTGCACGAAGAATTTCTTCTAGGCCAGGAACTGCCGGATGTTCAAGGACGTCGTAAGCAGGCACATTGTCGTAGTGAAGCAGCCACGATTTGATCTGCAATAGTTGCAGACAGCTAAGGTTACAGTTACGTATTCCCAAGATATCTTGTTAGATGATAACACAATCCGCTTATACCATTTTTTTTTTTGCACATCGCTCACATAGCACAACCAGTCCCGTTACTTTTCAGACAGATCTCGGATGTCGTTTATGTTTAAGAATCACATAATCGTTTCTTAGCCCAAAAGAATTTTAAATTTCTAAATTAAAGATATGTTTTTTGTTAAAGCTATTCGTATTTTCTCCTACCCTAGAGCTCTCTGATGTCTATAATCATCATTTGCTTTCCAGCGTCATTGTTCTGCTTATATATTTTTCGATGCATTCTTTAAATGTCTACATTTTGAACAACTGTGGGCTACGGGCACAAAGACAAGGTCCTTTTTAACATGAGCGCATAATGAAATCAAATCCCAATGTTAAAATTTAACATGACACGTTGCTTATTCTAAAAATCCGTTAGTTCTTCAAACTGTTTTACCTTTCTCTATCAAATGTTGTAAATAATTCTTTGCGAATATCATTGGGAAGTTTATTTTTTGTTACCTCGTCAAAACTGAAAATGCAGCCGTAGGAATAGCAAAACTCAGTTGATACATGCATTGTATATGATCGACAAAAACATTTTTTAGATCTCGTGACTTCACAAGTAAAATTGTTAATGTGAAAAGGGCAGTCACACTCCTATAACGAAAAATTAGCTTTAAAAAATTTGATCGCAAAGTGAACAATCAAATTTAGATGCTGGATACTCTTGCGTAAAAATAATTTATTGTTGGGCATGTCTTCTGTTTTCAAATGTTAAAAATATATAGAATACTTGCGGATAAATTAAATTGTCAAATGCGCACAAAGGAATAAAATGTATTACCTGTCAGAAAGTTAACTGTATGCAGTGATTGCTGAAAAAAAATCCCTAGGGTAAAATAAAATTTAATGATATGTTCAGGGATCGAATAAGAATTCGTTATTTTTACTGATGAGAAATTATTTTCATACTCCTTTCAGATGATAGTCCTCGGTGTGAAGATAAACTATATCCGGCAACAAGTTTTTTGAGGAGCGTAGGACTATCTCTTAAGTGAGGTTGTTCCCACGTACAATAGTGAATCCCCAAATATTATGAAAGTATAAATATATATATATATATATTTATAGTAAAAATACCAGCAATATATTATTATAAAAAAATTATCATCGATACATATTTATAGTAAATTTACCAACAAGGCACTTTTTTCCAGCAGAATTACCAACAATAAATTTTATAGCAAAATGACGAATAATTTTTATAGCAAAATGACCAACAAAATTTTTTTTCTGTAGTTGAAGCCATAAAACTATGTTCAAAATATTTAGATTTCGGTAATAAATAATCCATAGCGGTTGATATGCCGCTAAACAACCAACCAACCTACCAAACGAAAAGCAAATTCTTCAGAATACGAAATTAGCATTTTTATATTCTTTCCTCTTCTGACCAATATTTTCCTTGGTTAATATAGTCTCTTCAAATGTATATTTTGTCATATTTTATAATCCTCCACTTGGGTAGATGGCGATCGTTCAACTTTCTATGCTTACAGGATCATTTAATTGTCTCATTCATTATTGTTTAGCCTGTGGCTTCCTTCCACGAGATGATCGGAGATCACATTCACAACTGCAGCGCAAGTAGACATCTTGTTAACCAATGCCTTAATCCATTAGGAGAGATGTATCTTAAATAATCAAGCGTTGAAATTCAGAATTCTAAGACTAACTTGTATGAGTGCTCTGACTAAGTTGTATGAGTGCTCTAACTGTATGTGTGTAGTTATCGCCCTTCCTTTATCAGATGGTATTCATTTTTATGCTAGGTCTACTGAGGAGGTTCTTAATGTCTAACAATGGCTCTGTTTTATTGACCTTTTCTTGTCTAGTTTTTAAAAATGTTCTTATAAATGTTTCCCTCATTTCTCTATCTCACACCCACAGAGGTGCGCATACATATTCCTACACACACACACACACACACACACGGTGAAGTAATGGACAGCAGCTTGGATTGTGGAATCCGTGAGCTGAGTTCGAATTCCAGTCGAATCCATTACATTTACTTACGTGCTAATGCACTTGGGAAAGTATGAATTCTCTTCTTCTACCTTCAGATATGGGTAAATAGCAGGACAGATTGGGTTCTATAGCCTTGGATGGCAACTGGTCTAGGAGAAGGACAACTCTGAATTCTACACCTGAGGAGGGACGTTTGGGGACCTTGAGGAATGTAGGACTCTGTATTCAGCTATTTTGAAGTATGGTTGATTCTGCACAAAATCTTCCCTGCTATAATCAAATCTCATGTGCTTGTGTCGGGCCGTCGGGCCCTAGAAACTTATCTGCTTGACCCTCATACGTCGAATTCGCCGAGAGTGTCGAGTATATATATATATATATATATATATATATATATATATATATATATATATTATTATTATATATAACGATCAACGAATGTCTATTCTGTTTGATCATGAGCCGTTCGGAGAAAATAAAGACAAAAGTTGTCCAACATTCGGATATGTGGGGGCAATTTTTGCAAAAATCACTTTTAAATTAAGATGATACCAACCTCTTTATTCCTTCAACATTAATGGGTATCGTAACCGAACATCCCTCTCTAATTATTTTTGGTATTTAAAAGGAACAATAAAACACCCACAGTAAAATGCAAATTATTAATTTGTAGGTCATTAAATGACCCATGTCCTCTATCGCTACATGAAAACTTATATATTATTAAGTTTCTTAAAAATAATGGTTTGTTAAATCAACGAAACGAACAAACGGTAGTTTTGTAGGCATTGTACAATGTTTATATTAAAACATAGTTACTTGAATGTTTCGTTTAAAAATCTGTATTTTATAATTATATATCCATTATTTGATTATATATAATAGTACATATAATATTAACTTAATTCCTCCTGATATATAATTTTAACATTTTGCCATGTCTAATGAACCACTGAATATAATAAGTATTGTACTTTAGATCATAATAATTAAATATAAAAAAACATGATTTAATTATAGTAGAGGCCCCTTTAAGATAACCCTTTAAGTATATAAAAAAAAATAGCCCATTGTTGGATACATATACCTCTCTGTATTATTTCATTGTATCTTATGAATATATCCTAAACGGGAAACAATACTGATATGTCTAATACATGACGGCTCATCTAGACAAGTATGTATTACATACTCACACATAACCTCTAACCTACATTTCTTTCACTTTTCTACTTAAGCTTAGGTCTCTAGATTTGTCAAATAAGACAACACCCACAAAACATTTTGAAATCTTATTCCCCCTCCTACATAAACTCTTCAATATAATATCACTTTGCTTTCAAGAGTAAATCATTTTCTCCTGAAGTTACTGAATATCGATTGACAATTGGAACAAATTTTATGTTCCGAAACATAGAAATTTCCGTGTCGCGATGAAAAAATATTTTCAAATTTTGATATTATAATATTATGCTCTACTTCGTATCGAGCACTTTTAAAAAAAAATGCTGAAGCACTGTGGATTATTAATCTGATTGTCCTTTCTCTTTATATATATATATATATATATATATATATATATATATATATATATACTTTATTCGAAAATTATATTATAAATATCTTATAAAATCACTACAAAATAGCCATTTTGTTTCAACACTTCTGGTGTCTTATCCAGTGATGGTGTTGAATGTAGATATACATACATACATACATACATACATACATATATATATATATATATATATATATATATATATAGAGAGAGAGAGAGAGAGAGAAAGAGAGATAAAAGAAAGAGAGAGAGGAGAAAAGAGAGAGAACTTTTTTCAATTTTTTTCAATAATAATAATAGTAATAATAATGAGCACATCCCTTCCAACAGTCACTAAAGTGTTCGGGAGAGTCTTCAAGAGAGTTTCATAGTGATTAGAACAATTAAGAACCAGAGAATAATCAAAACTATTACACATCGACAACATTAATTAACGAGGATAGTAATAGAGTGTTGAAAACTTTTGCTGTCACTTGTTGTACAGTGGAACGCACCAGATTTTCCTAATGCGAAAACCTAGTTACAACAATACTAATGCTAAAACTAATAATTCTTCTTATTAAAGCCTAATATCAAATAATAACTTTTCTGATAGAATCTCGTCTCTGAAGTTTTGATTTCGCAGATAAATCCCATTTAATCCGAAACCAGCATTGAAATGATTCCACTGATCCTTCTTTGCGAATCAAAGATAAACGTAATGAATCCCCGCCGTAATATTCGGACAAAGATTTCTCGTTTGAATCAGTCAGGCATTAATCCAAAGTCAATATTCTAATGAGAGAAAGAAAGAAAGAAAGAAAAGAAAGAAAAGAAAAGAAAAGAAAGAAAGAAAGAAAGAAAAAAGAAAGAAAGAAAGAAATGAAAAAAGATGAAAAAAGGGAATAAAGAAACAAAAAAAGAAAAGAAAAGAAAGAAGGAAAGAAAAGGAAAGAAAGAAAGAAAGAAAGAAAGAAGGGAATAAAGAAACAAAAGAAAGAAAGAAAGAAAGAAGGGAATAAAGAAACAAAAGAAAGAAAGAAGGGAATAAAGAAACAAAAGAAAGAAAGAAAGAAAGAAGGGAATAAAAAACAAAAGAAAGAAAGAAAGAAAGGAAGAAGGGAATAAAGAAACAAAAGAACGAAAGAAAGAAAGAAGGGAATAAAGCAATAAAAGAAAGAAAGAAAGAAATGAAGAAAGAAAGAAAGAAAGAAAGAAAAGAAAGAAAGAAACAAACAAAGAAACAAAAGAAAGAAAGAAAGAAAGAAATGAAGAAAGATGAAAGAAAGAAAGAAAAGAAAAGAAAGAAAGAAAAGAAAAGAAAGAAAGAAGGGAATAAAGAACCAAAAGGAAAAAGAAAGAAAGAAGGGAATAAAGAAACAAAAGAAAGAAAGAAAGAAAGAAGGGAATAAAGAAACAAAAGAAAGAAAGAAAGAAAGAAAGAAAGAAAAGAAAGAAAGAAAGAAAGAAAGAAAGAAAGAAAGAGAGAATAAAAGAAAGAAAGAAAGAAAGAAAGAACAGAAAAGAAAAGAACTAAAGAAAGAAAGAAATGGAGAAAGAAACAGAGATGCTGAGAGATTATAAGATTCACTAAAGAGCTTAAAATTACCGGTGATCCTTCTTTTCTTACTCGTCCATTTGTAAAGGCTTTAGCTTAAAAGACATTACATCAAGAGCAGAAATGAATATTGTAGAAAATGAAACTTTCAAGAATCCGGCGACAAAAATATAATGAAACATAACTCATTGTTTACCGGAAAACGTTTGCTAAAGATAACAAATTAAAATTTTAATCAGAAAGAAAAAAAAAAGGACTCGCAAAAAGTCATTATTCTAAACCGCTTTTCTAAAACCCCATTAACAGAAAAAGACATTTATGAAAACAAATTTGTTCAAAAAGCGCATTCTGGTTAATAGGCGGGAAAGATGTTTTCTCAGTGCTGGTATAAATTAGGGCTAATAATACGAAAGCGAAAATAGGTTTTAAATTATTAAAAGAAAAAAAAATAATGCCCTCTTTCTGAAGAAATAAATGGGAGTCGACAAAAGATATCATCATCGAACGTAGCAAGCTAGTTCAAAAGCAATAGACAAGCAAACACCGTAGAGTAGAAACAGTCATGTATCTGAAACTGTGCAAATACAAACAAAAATCTAATTTGGAACTCGGAAATCCAAAATACCCACCTCCATCTAAAGACAAAATCAGGATTAAAAAGAATATTTCCTTACTGCAAAAATTCCATTATAATCCAACCACAGAGCGAGGTAAAGCTAAATCAAAAATTGAAAAAAGTATCCATTTTTCGTGAAGTGAGTACCGCAGAAGATTATGGTTAGTTTCATGAACTGAATAGAAGAGCAGATGCGAAATATCAACCTTGTGGAATGAATGAAGTATTCACTTTGAAAACCTCAGACCTGAACAAGTTTGAAGGCAACACAAATCAAACCTTTGTGGCTATAACAAACACGAGGGTGTCGTCTAAATTACGTAAAAATGAAAATAACAGTGACATCTTATTTTAATAAATATATTTACGCAAATTACACAAAAAATATATTGAAATAACAAAGAGAAGATTTATCCAATAAAATCGCCATTGGCTTCAACCACGGCCTCCATGTGGCTACACAATCTCCTGCATCTCTTCTAGACGTTCTCCTCGTTTAAGTTAGTGAATTCTGCTATAATCCTTACCATCAGTTTATCTTTGGTGTTGTTCGTTTCTCTCTTAACTGTGCCCACAAATAATAATCAAGTACGTTGCAGTCTGGGAAGTTAGGTAGTCAGATGAAAGGGATTAATGTGAACGCAGAAACTGCCTGACAGCCATGAATGGGATCACCTGCTTGTGTGGCATAGTGCAGAGTCCTATTAGCAGACATATAGTCTTCCAGCAGCCACCCTCTTAACTTAGGGCAGTACTACCTCCTCAAGGCAGTTGATATAGGAAACCTTGTTGAGTTTGAGGTCCTGTGGGAAGATGAATGGAGGCATAACGACGCCATTGATCACTTCAAACGCCATCGTAATCGTCATTAGATTAATCGAACTCTTTCTGAATTCTCTGCACTTTCCTCAGATATGACCCCAAACACTCTGAAATGTTCGTATTGGAGTTTCCGGTGCGAATGCCAAGCTGTACACATGTAGTTTCAAAATTTCTGGCGAAATGAATTGCGTCATGGTGCTCATTTACTCACTGAAGGTGCCCAACTGTCCTGCTGTACTGTGCAGTCGAAAAAATCCCAAAGAAACAATGCGCATGCGCGAAATTAAAAATATAAAATTGCGGCAATTTGCCCAAAGCATCCTGTAGTAAAATTGCAAATAGAATTCTTGACAGAATTCCTCAAATTCAAATTATTTTCTACTGCGCAGAAATTAATTCAAACGTTACTGACTGAATAGGCTTATTATCAGGTCATCCCATAAGTTCTGTCCGAATATTGAATAAAGAAAACAAGTGACCAAATGTTACATTTAATTACAGATTCAATCAACAATGTATTTTCCTTGATTATCTACGACTTCCTTCCATCTATTAACAAGCTTACTAATTCCATTACTGTAAAATTCTTTTGGCTTTGATTCGAAGAACTCACAAATGTCAGTTTTAACCTCTTCCTGTATTACAAAAGCTGTTTCTTCAAATTATTCTGTGCTTACGAAACAAATGGTAGTCTGAAGGAGCAAGATCGGGAGAATAAGGTGGATGAGGAATTTTTCCCAACCAAGTTCTTCGATCTTTTTGACGTGATTCTTGCTAATGTGGGGTCACGCATTGTCCTGATGAAACATCACCCCTTTTCGATTCACTAGAGCAGATCTTTTTTTCCTCAAAGCTTGGTTCAAACGCTCTAATTGCTGACAGTATATTTGAGCATTAATTGTTGGATTAGGTGATAAGAATTCAAAGTGGATTATTCCTTGGCGATCCCACCAGATTGAAAGAAGAACCTCTTGCCCATGAAGTTCACTTCTCGGCTGTGGCTGGGGTCCTTCCCCTTTACCAAGCCACTGTCTACGACGCTTAACATTTCGATAAAAAATCTATTTTTCGTCGCCAGTCACAAGTCTATCCAAAAAGGTGAAACAATTGAGAATGGAGAGAAGAGAAGATGTCAACACGGGATTTGAGGTTGTTTTCAGACAATTCATGAGGCACCCATTTTCCAAGTTTAGGAACTTTTCCAAGTTGTTGAAGATGACGATGAACAGTTGTATGGTTTGAACTGAGAACCACTGCCAATTCCTCAACTGATAAAGCAGGATTTTCTTCAAAGGGCTGTTTCTGTAAGTTCTTTCATTCACACATTCCTCTCCATAAACCGAGTGAATGTTTCTAGCCCCTTCGGCTGCTGAGTTTCCTTTCTTGAACTCATAAAGCCTTATGTGCCTCAAATGATTCTTGGGTACTTCCATGTTAGCAGGGTTTTAATCAAACAAAATTTAATTTTATTGTTCTCTGAAATAAAATGTGATCAGTTTAAATGGATCTAAACATAAAAATAATGTTCAGCTCCATTAGATATTATAAAATACTCTTTAAATTTCGTTCATTTTAACAAAAAGTTAAAATTCGGACAGAACTTATGGGATGACCTGATATATATATATATATATATATATATATATATATATATATATATTACAATGAATCATTGATACAAAAAGTAGATTAGTAAAAGTTAATATTATGAAATATTTATATCATTAACTTTACTAATCTACTTTGGTATAATGATTCATTATATATAAATTATACCACATATTATATATATATATATATATATATATATATATATATATATATATATATATATATATATAACGGATGTAACAGCATAATTGTCCATCCCGCAAAATGTTTCCTGTCTACAAAAAACACTAAACTAATTGAGTTTCTTTTTTACAGGTTTTCAGAAAAGTATTTAGACATCTTGTAACTATTTGTCATAAGAATCACTGAAAAACTAGTACTGAATTCACCTAGTAAAAGAACAGGTTAAAATCGTTTTGTATCAGTCCCACTGTTTTCCCAAACGAGCAATTGTGAGAGGAAAAAGATCATTCAGTCCTTCAGTAATGTTACCAGCATTCATACTCTGGCGTCTATCTTCCAAGTCCATTCAAGAACCCTCAAGAGAACGATCAATAAGTTTTTAAAACAGCGGGAATAGTACAGAGGAAAACTGGATCAGGAGGTCACAGCAGGAAGAGAGATCATCATTTCAACTTAAAGCTAAAGCGATCAAACTGAAAAGATCCAACTCAATTTATAAGACGTTTGGCACGTGAGTGAGAAGTTTCAGCTATGACAGTTCAAATAGCAGTGAAAAAAGTCATGAAAATGAAGTCGTACGTGAAATTTGTGAAGCAACTTATTAATCCAGGGTAGAAAGTTAAGATGTTAGAGAGGGTGAAAATCATCTTGAATAAATTAGAAAATGATTGTGTAATAATATATATATATATGTGTGTGTGTGTGTGTGTGTGTGTGAATTTTATTTTAATACTTCATTAATTTCCGATCATTAGCTATGCTTAATTAATGATGAACATTTCATTTTCGTTTATAATCGATTTCATCAGGATTCTTCTGTTAAGCTTGGGGAATGTTTCAAGGTAGAGTGCAATAGTGTTATAAAAATCTCGGAGAATTCCAATAAGATATCTTTAATCATTTCTAAGATGGAACGGTTCAAATTTCGATCTAACAATTGGACAATTTTGAACTCTCATCGGTGAATATTGAGCTGGGAATCTCTGTTCACTGAATGTTTGAACTGCTATTCCTTAACAAGTGAACTGCTATCACTTAACTATCACACAACACATCCAACTTTTCCTCCTCTCTTTATATAGCCTAACCAATTTCCTATCTGCTTCCCTCCATATAAATATTACTCCTCCATTACTAATTCTTGGTGACCATCAATAATTCACCTGCTAAATTTTCCCCTTCTCTTTCCCCCGTTTGTCCTAATATTTATAATATTTATAGACCTTTTATTTCTATTTTTCTCCTTTTTAAGTTTCTCTATTGAATTATCCTTGATTATCCAGTACATACAGGCATTACATTTCTAATAAAATGACCTATGATATTATAATAAACAATTAGATAATCTTTAGGTTAATTAAATATCATGTAATAATATTGATTTATGAAGTTTATATGAGTTCTCCTTAAATTTCAATGCATATGCCTATGTATGCGTGTCTACATGTGTATGTATGGTATATGTATGTATATGTGTGTATGTATATGGATGCCTGTGGGTAACCTTTAACAATACATATTAAATTCATATATTAACTTATGTACCATATATTAGAAATCCTTATGATGCTAGTAAAATTTGATTACTTAAGATTTGATATACTGAATGGTTCATAATTATATATAGGATATAAAAGTACGCATATATATATATATATATATATATATATATATATATATATATATATATATATATATATATATTTATGTATAAGCAGAAATTGTTTTTCCTCCTAATGGCCATGTTTGCCGAAACTAGTCGAAGAATCTAAATGAAATAATAATAATAAAAACGAAAGAATATTAATCTACAACCCAACAATTTTTTTAATATTTTTATTGTTCAATATATATATATATATATATATATATATATATATATATATATATATATAGTAATTCTTATATCCTATATATAATTATTTGTTCACCGAGAGATCTTTCTGATTGGTCACGCTATTCAGGGGAAGGAAGAACATTAGCATAGATTATGGTACTTAAAGTATTTTTTTTTTTTTGCGAACTACTTTTGGTAATTTTCTTCGGGAATCAAACACAAAACATGAAATCTTTTTCGAGGTAGCTGATTATCTCTTTCTCTACAATTATACCAACGGATTTACATATATATATATATATATATATATATATATATATATATATATATATATATATATATATGAAATTAATCCTCCTAAAAACCATGTCTTTTAACTACTCCTTTTACACTCTCTGTTAAATTACAAAAACTTACACTACCCATCAATTTTAATTTCATTTTTCGTTTCATTTCATTTTGGAAGTGCTATCTGATGATCCGGCGTCCTTTAAAAGGGCTCTGGTGAAATAAATTATTATACTGGTACCTTAAAAGTGGTCTGTTTTTTTCTTTATATATATATATATATATATATATATATATATATATATATATATATATATAGTTTGTGTGTGCGTATTGAACTCAGAAATACCCTGTCAATTGGTTTCAATCACAGATAAGAAGTCCGCATTCAACTGTATATTCCTATTCTCATCTGTTGGTCAATGGAGGCTATAACAGCAATCATACCGTTTCTCAAATTACCGGATGAATAATACCAGTGATTTCCCTTCGCGCGCATTTTGGAACAGGAACAGCAAAATATTTATCGCTAATTCACTGCGTACAAACAAAACCTGAACAAAGGAGGATGAAAAGTGGGAATCCTTTTGTGAAGTCCAGTTTCAAAGAAAGTCGCCGATGTCTGTGTTGGTAATTTGATAAACTACATAAACATAAGAAGGTGTTTCTTCGTAGAGGTCGCCTTGAGTCGATTTCTCCATTGCTCAACGCTCGGTTCTTCACTTACGAGCCAGCGGAGCTAATAACAAGCCTGTTATGGATTCGAAAAGGTAGCGATTTGAAAAATGGCTGAAAACTGAATTGAGAAATGAGATAACCACGCAAGTAACAAGAAAAAAGAAGTGGTTACGGTAAAATTTTTTTTAGAAATGTTTCGATAATCGGTGTAAATTCTGCATTAAATAGATCCATTTGCAGCGTAGCATAATTTAAGCTTCAAATATTATAAATATTATAATTTAGAATTTAAATTTAAATTTAAAACACAACAAAAAACATTGAAAACGCTGTGCATCTAGACTCGTTTAAAGCAACAACAAAAAAAGAAAAGAAATTTAAAATTGTAAAACTTGAATATTTAAAAATATTTTGAATAAATTAAAACTTAAAAATTTAGCGTTCCAGACCTTCAGTCCTTCCGTTATCGCCTCTTATATAAACGATAATCTCCTCTCCACTACCCATACATAATTCCATCAATAAGAACATCACACACACACACATACATATATATATATATATATATATATATATATATATATATATATATATATATATATATATATATATACATATATATATATATATATATATACATACATACATACATACATACATATATATATATATATATATATATATATTATTTTAATTTACATATTAGAATGAAAAAAAAAAGGTTGAAATCGCTACACAATAGCTTTCGTGTTTCGTTACTACGTTGTACCGCTTCAGACGAATGCTAAGTGACTGGTGATTAAATCATCTTCAAAAAATTTCAAAAGCAAAGTGTTACCTCTTTACCGAAAGTTAAAGCGGAGTGGTACGACAACCCCATGGTCAGAATCAAAATAGACTTGTGGGTTTGTCTTGAACAACAAATTAAATGTCGGATCTACGCTAAACAACGGAATTTTACTTCATCTGTTCTTTCTCTCTCTCTATATATATATATATATATATATATATATATATATATATATAAATGATCTTTTCTTTCTTTCTTTTTTATCCAGGTATATCTCTCTCTCTCATATATATATATATATATATATATATATATATATATATATATGATCTTTTTTCTTTCTTGCATTTCTTAAAAATATTCGATCTGAGGGTATGAATATAACAATATTCACGAAATAAATTATATGGATTTTTAATGTGTTTTCTTAATTTATATTGACCTGTAGCTTACACAGAGCTCTGATTGGATTAATGTCTTCCTTGCAATAATCTCTACCAATTACAAATTTGAATTATATATATATATATATATATATATATATATATATAAAGTAAATAATTACCTAGAGATAACTAGGGATGTGACCTGATGAACAAGGAAAATATCTTTTCTGGGGAAATAAATTATAGTTATGGAAACTTAAGGTTGTCTATTTTTTAATTATTCAATTAATATTTGCTCTGGTTTTACATTCAGCTCTATGGATCACATCCTTTTTGGAATTATCCACAGGGATTACCAAACCCTTCATTATCTTACTATACATACATATATATATATATATATATATATATATATATATATATAAATGTGTGTGTGTGTGTAATTTTAATGTATGCTATGTTTATTGAAAATGTTATCAATATCAAGTATAGCACATACTAAAATTTAAAAGTGTGCACTGATGTCAAAACCAAGACAGGAAAGACCTGAAGATTGCGTCCATGCATGCTGAACATAACTGAGAGCTTAATACATTTGTTTTCTGACAATAAGACTCCAATTCGAATCTCAATATAGTCAATATAGTCGATATATAAGAAAGGTGGTTTTTTGATGTTATCGATCTACGGGTGGTGGTGGTGGGGGGGAATACAGGTGTGCAGTACTTTTGGAAAGTGTCTTCAAAACAATACAACAGCTTGAACAAAAGGGTTTTAGCGAAAGTGGGTAGTTGGAACAGTTCTGAAGCCGTCGATGGTTCTTCTACTAAAGGTTCAAGATTAAAGATGTAGTTCCCGATATTATTTACTGAAAAAAAAAAAAACAATCATAGAAGCAAATCTTTAATATAGCTTCTAACAAGAAAAATATGAAAATTTAGAAAAAAAAATCAATGTGGTAGAATTACGTCTCTATTGAATCTTTGCGGTGATTTGAGGAGAAATAATAACACAACGAAAAGAAAATGATGTCACCATACGTGTTACAATAAAAAAAAAATGAGGTTCCTATTCAAAATATAACGCTCAAACTATCAAAAATAAGATGTCGGTAAAACCAAACACCTACACTTATGAAAAAGCACTTTACTTCCGAAGGACGGTCGAAGTGAATTCAAGTAATTGGAGAAGAAACATCAGAAAAGACATCTATAAATCTGAACAAAACACTTGCAAAAAAATAAGAATTTTTTTTAAAAATCAGACATTTACTTCGCCTTAAAGGAAATATGCAAAAAGTAGATTTTGCTGCACAAATACACGATCTCTCTCTCTCTCTCTCTCTCTCTCTCTCTCTCTCTCTCTCTATATATATATATATATATATATATATATATATATATATATATATATATATATATATATATATATATATATATATATATATATATATATATATATATATATATTAGAGAGGGGAGGGACTCAACGTTTGGTTGCATTGACTATACAATCCGGAGTGTGCGGCAAGATATACTGACGATTCGAGAATGTATGTGAGTAAATTTATTCCATTTTATACTTACAAGGAACCCTTTACATTGGCTCCTTTGTATTTTAGCCGTGGTTGTTTTTCTACTCCTTATATTTTCTTTTCTTAACGTTTGATGTAACACAGATACAGATACAGAGAGACACACACAAAAAATATATATATATATATATTAATAATAACAGTGGTGAATATATATATATATATATATATATATATATATATATATTTCAAGAGGATGAAATCCAGGAAGAGCTCTTTTTAAAGACAGAACAAGAAATATAATATAAAAGGTTTGTTTGAGCCCTTTTATATATATATATATATATATATATATATATATATATATATATATATATATATATATATATATATTAGGGTTATGAAATTTTTGACATTATTTTCACTGTTTAAAAATAAATATTCATGCTAAAACTTCTATTCGAAGTAAATATGTATATTAATATATATATATATATATATATATATATATATATATATATATATATATATATATATATATATATATATACAGAGAGAGAGAGAGAGAGAGAGAGAAAGTAAAGTACTTATAAGAAGGTAGTGAACACTTTTGGTGCAACAAAGAATCGATTCTCAAACATTACCTTATTTTCTCCAAGATTTCTTAGACATTTTCATTGTTCCTGTGATAAAATTCTTGCATTGTTCGTTTCTGTGATTATTCCTGGAATGAAATAAATGCTGAATTCTGTCATTTTGTCTCCGATCTTTCACTATTGTCTCAAATAAATCTCCTTTTCGAATATCGGCAGCGAATTTTAAACCAAAGCTGAGGGCTTCCCGTTTGTTTCGTTAATTTAATTTACACACTTTTATATTGTTATTCCCAGAAAAATAAACTTGATAAGTCCTGGGAAGAAACTTGTTGCTTTTTTTTTAGTTCCTTTAAATAATGACTAATAAATGTTTTCCCTTTTCCGAGCTATTATATATATATATATATATATATATATATATATATATATATATATATATATATATATATGATGGTCAGAGTTGAATTAGATCAGGAAACAATAGTATTAAATAGTGCTCAGTAGACGTATAAAAAATAAATATTTAACATGTAGAGCTTTTAAAAATAAAAATATAGGAGATCAGCCGATTTCGCTACCTTGGTTTCAAACTTTCGGTATCTTCAGGCGGATTCCGGTCAACTGATTTCCTAACGGTTTATATTTATTTTGAATTAATGAAAGCCTTATTATTTAAAAATAAATAAATAATCGCACAATGTGAAGTGTGATAGAAAGGCAGAAGTAGATGGAGGAGGAGAACAGCAAGGGTATTGTAAATGTATCGGTGGGATGGGGGCGGTAAATAAAATGTACATATTATTTTTCATCCTAGTTCATACAAACTCAGAAGAAACTTTTTAGTGTGTATTCAACGAGTCATAATTACTGATCTCTCATTCAAAAGGTTTTTGGTCTGGAAATGTTATTATTGCTAACTTTTCTTGTTGACAAAAATTGCAGATATTACTATGATTTTTGTAAGGGTTAGCTTTTTTTTTAATTTTCCAGTTTACAATCGGATTTTTGTTATTTTTTCTTTTAATTTCTACACATGATTGTCTAGTGTGGTAGAATTCATAAGACTTTTTTATCTTTTATGATGGCTTGTGATTATACCAATACTTCTTGAAGCTACCTTCAGTACACTTTATGTATATTTCGTTCTGGCCAGTTGCATCTATTACTTCTGCTTTGTAAATTATTACTCAGTTTTGCAAACTCCATCTAATGGACAACTACTTTTATTTCGATAGTTGCATATTTGACTGGGAACGATGTTTTGATGTACTTTTTTTTTAATTTCTGGCGTTTTTTTTTTGGTTTTTTTTTTTTTTGGTTTTTAAATTACTAGTACAGCTGTAGTTTAATTTACCTGTGTTTGTGCTATATATTTTATGTAATTGGGAATTTTGCGGAAAGTATTTATGAAGTAATTTGAAAAGTATTTTCCATTTGACCTCTAAGTTAAAAGTGAGGGATTAAATCAAATAATACTTTTTCTTTTCCTCGAATTGTTCTTCATTTATTGTTTTATTTGAGATTTAAATTCCAGTTTCGTTTTATGCCGCTCTTATTTTAAAGTCTTTTTATGTTCTTTATTTTTATCTTCGAAAATTATCTCACTAGAGGAATTTCTATGTAACCTGAAATCTATTCCTTAGAGATGTGCTTTATTATACTCGCAAATTGGTTGGATCTAATATTCACGTATATTAATTTTGTGTTGAGTTTCATGCATAAGGAGACACTGCCAGTTTGTAGGTTTAATTCTACAACAAAATATTTGATAATTTTCTTACTCATATCGACTTTTATTTCAAAGTCGAGGCTTTTGAAGAGTTTAAAAAGCGCTCTTCTTATATTGTCGTGTGTTCTTCTGTTGTCTGGCACTATCATCAGTCTGTCATCACTATACAGATCCTGGTTGTTTATGTGTACAATTTTCTTGATTTCATATAAAATATGTAGGCCTATTAATTCTGAAACCTCAGCACCATCAAACAAACCTTATGGAACATCAAAAGTCATCCTTTTTGATTTTTTAATCCAAGGTTGTCCATTGTGGAATAAAATTGATTTATTGCAATGTAAAATTATGTCTATTTGTTCAAGTGTTGTATTTACGAAGCCTTTGGCGAAGTACAAAGCCTCAAGCAGCTGTAGATGGATAAAAATGTTGTTCTTTTTTCATGTGGTATTTTATAAATACATATTTATCATTATTTTTAATTTTGTGGAACCAAAACAATGTGCTCACTTCTGTACTTCCATTGATTGTTTTGTATAGAGACACTTAATGTGTCCAACATTGACTGGAATTGCCTGAAGATACCAAAAGTTTGAAACCAAGAGAGCGGAAGCTACTGAGCTAATTTTTTATACTTAAAAGCTCTAATTGTTAAAATTTTAATTTTTCATACGGGTATCGAGCACTTTTTAAAACTACTGTTTCCTGTTCTAATTCAACTCTGACCATTAACGTTTTTATTATTATAATTTTGGCATCTTTATTACAGTTGAACATTTTCATTTTCAGAGTCTTGTTTTTATACTTTCATAAACCATCTTTGGCCGGGACATTCTAATATACCATAGATTTTTATGTGTATTAATTCATTATTACACGGTTTTGTTTTGTTTTGTTTATACAGTGTAACCCGGATATAAGAGACCCGGATATGAGAGAAACCCGGATATAAGAGAGATTGTCTCTGGTCCCAAATTAGAGCCTGTGTTAATGTATATAAAATAGACCAAACCCGGATATAAAAGAAACCCGGATATAAGGGACTTCTTCTCCGGTCCCGACAACTCTCTTATATCCGGGTTACACTGTAATGCAAAACAATTGTTTATTTTATTTTTTATTTTTTTCGAACGCAAAACGATTGTTTACAAAATTAAGGGAGGAAATTACAATGTAAGAATTCAAAATACCGCACTATACTAAAAATATAACTATTTCAATCAAGGAAGAATACATGCTGAATTTATAAAAAAAAAAAATTAGCAATTCCTTACCAGAATGAGATGGAAGGAACTATTTTCATTGAATAAATATCTAAAGAACAAAGGAAACACGGAAAATCTCAAATTACCCACTTGCTATTGAAGAGGAGGCTAACTTCGAAAATGATTGTTATGATAGAACATATTAAATACACAAAAGTTAATAGTAATTTCACAATAGTTAACAGTAATTCAGTTGTTAATAGTTTCACTATTAACAACTGAAGTAAAACAAATATAAAGAAATAAAAACATTCTAGTTAAAGAGTACAAAACTATGAACATTTATACTATTAACCCTGAGACTTACCAGAAAATAATAAATGAAGAAGTGACTAAAACTTATTAAAAAAAAACATCAAATTCGTACATTCAAAGTATAAACGAAGCGGCGAAAATATCACAGCCACACTAGTTGATAGGGTCCGTATATTATACTGTAAGCAAACATTTATACCCATAAAGGACCATGAAGATGAATTTCCCAATAATACTTCAATGAAATTCTATAAAAAAAACTTAGGAGAAATTAAGGAAATGTTTGGAAAATCGATTCTAGATTGCACCAAAAATAAGTTTAATATTTATATTTAGTCCGCGTAGATGTTTTAGCATACGTTTATTTTTTAAACATTGAAAATAATGCCAAAATTTCATAACACTAATACATACATATATATATATATATAACTTCAAACGTTAAGAAAAGATTGATGTAACGAGGAGAAAGAATGAAACACAGCAAAAAAGCAAATTTATTAATAAAAACGAGAGGAAAGAAAAATATACTGACAAAAGATCCAATGTAAAGGGTTCCTAGTGAGTATAAAATGGAGTAAAATCACTCACATACCTCGTAAAAGACAGTAAGAGCGAACAAATTGTTCTTTCTGAGCGGACAGAGCTCTGCACAGGACAGTAAACGAATCGTCACAATATCTTACAGCTGACTCCGAATTGTATCGTAAATACAACCAAAGTCCGATTCTCTCTCTCTCTCTCTCTCTCTCTCTCTCTCTCTCTCTCTCTCTCTCTCTCTATATATATATATATATATATATATATATATATATATATATTGAGCGAGAGAGAGAGAGAGATAAAGAGAGAACGTGTATTTGTGCAGCAAAATCTTTTTTTGCATATTTTCTTGAAGGTGAAGAAAATGTTTGATTTATTTTTAAATTTTCTTATTTTCTTGCAAGTGTTTTGTTAAAATTTATAGATGTTTCTTCTCCAATTATTTTAATTCACTTCGACCGTCCTTCGGAAGTAAAGTGCTTTTTCATAAGTGTAGGTGTTTGGTTTTACCGACATCTTAGTTTGATAGTTTGATTGTTATACAGTGGAACATCAATTCAACAGACTAATAGGTGCGGGAGAGACGCCTGTTAAAGAAGTTTGTTCGTTAATTTGAAGCACCTTTTTTTCGTGGCCTAAAAACACCAAGTACAAAACAAAATGAATGTAAATAAATGTAAATACAGTATATATGTTTATGTATTTTATTTTTAAGTTACTTTATAACATTAAATAATGCATGAAAAGTTTTAAAGTTAAATCTTCTGTCCGTTGGTACCTGGACCGTTAATTCCGTATTTTTCTTTATTGGAATTTCATATTTTTATCTTTTTTTTTATCATAGCACGTATGGTGACATCGTTTTCTTTTGGGTGTCTTATTATTTCTCTTCAAATCACCGGAAAGATTCAATAGAGACGTAATTCTACCACATTGATTTTTTTTTTCTAAATTTTCATATTTTTCTTGTTGGAAGCTATATTAAAGATTTGCTTCTATGTTTTTCTGTTTGTTTTTTTTTCTCAAAATAATATCGGGAACTACATCTATAATCTTGACCCTTTAGTAGAAGAACCATCGACGGCTTCCGAAAAGTTCCAAACAGTTCCGACTACCCACCTTCTCTACGAACGTTTTGTTCAATCCTTTGTAATGTTTTGCAGACAAAAGTACCGCACGCCTGTATCGACCGTAGGCCGATTACATCAAAAAGCTACCTTTCTTATATATTGAATATAGTGAGATTCGAATCGGAAGTCTCATTGCTAGAAAATAAACATCTTAAACACTCAGCCACAATCGCAGAATGAAAAGTTTGAATGTACATTACATTTAGCCAAACTTAAAGACAGATTTCCAATATGCTTGCATTTCTCCTCCCCCTCTTCTTCTTTCACGCTCCACGTCGTGCGTTTATTTATTTATTTTTAAACAGTCAAGCGTTCATCAATTTAAAAAAAACAAAGCGTTACGAAATCAATTGACTAGAATCGCCTGAAGATACTGAAACGTTGAACCAAGGCAGCGGAATCGGCTTATGTCCTTATATATATATATATATATATATATATATATATATATCAAAAATCATAACATGAATGTTGTCTGGGGAAAGCAGGATTGAAAGAGACACAAAAAATTTAAAAAAAACAAAATGACAAAAAATGAAGACAATTCGTGTCTAAAACTCAGCGAATACCCACACTTTACAGATGATCATATATATATGAATATATATATATATATATATATATATATATATATATATATATATATATATAACAGGTAGAATGTTTGTGTGTGTAACAAATGCACGGCCGCAATTTTCGACAGATTTGCACCAAAATTTACATGCATATGCTCCAAGTTAGCGGGAAGGCCATCGATAGTGGAAATAATCGATTTTTTCATGCTTCTACGGCAGTTTTTATATAGTTTGCGGCCATTTTGTACTGGCCAAAGTGAGAGCCTATGGCTGGCTGCCACGAATAGACAGGAAGATTCTATTGGCCAGTATGAGACCCAACAGCTGACTGACACGAATGTTAACTAGCATGCAAAAAGAAATCGATAGCTGCATTCGTCACAAGTGGGAAAAATTTAAATCTGCATGGCCCTTTACTCCAGTTGGCTCATTCGCTTGCTTAAACCCAACGTTGATTCTGATTCCGCAGAACTGGGTTGGGTGTGAAAAAGTATTTGATGTTAACATTCTTTTTTCATTCTGTTATTCCAGTTGCGATTCCTTTTTTAAAGCTGATCGTTTTGTGTTCATTTTGTTTAGTTCCTTTTTCGTAACAGATTTAATTTTTAGTATACAGCTTAGGAAAAATTCACAGTGTAAGAAGTAAGGCATGTAGCAACATCAGCACGGCAAAGGGAACTCCTTTAAAGACAAGGAAGGGCAAAAATATTTTAATTCAAGTGATAGCTGTATGAGTCGTACGATTTTTGAATCAAGCACGGGCAACGCCGGGCCATACTGCTAGTATATATATATATATATATTCAACGTATTCTGGGGTTTAAAGGCCCTAGTTCTACTTTATAATAACTTACTCAGCAAAAGCTCAGTATCTGTCTTATATATTATCTACTTGTGGTGATATCACTTTTCGGTTTAACTTATTTGAATATTGATTTTAAAAAGGTATATTTCATTAATTAAATGTCCTTCATTACTGTTTTTTAGTCAAGGATTCTTTTCATTTTCCTGTCAAAAATAGTTCTATTTAGGAATACTATCTTATATAGTGCACAAAAGCGTTTGAAATTTGCATTTTAGATGGCCTTCAACAAGTTGGCATCTATTTGTAAAACTTTTCTTAGGAATAATAAGCCTGACAGCCCACCCGACCAATTAATGTCTTCTGTCGTCTTTACAGTCATATTCTTTGAACAAATATATTGAACGTCCATAACCCCTTCAACATTTCATAAATAGTGAACATTAGTCCCAGGAATTCACTAAATTCCTTTGCTTTCCCATCTCCATTGAGTTCTGCACACATATTAGTGGTAAAGAAGCGCCTCTCAGTATGATCCCACAGATAAGAACTTTTCAGGCAGGCATGAAGTTCATCTACAGCTGTTCCTCGTTTGACGACAGGGAGTTTTTTGTCTGAAGTCTCCAGATAGCAGAACTGTTACTTCTCCCATGAGTCTATCATTATTATTATTATTGGCAGCACGTGAACATAATCTGTCTGAATTCTTCTGTAGTAGTGGGACGTTGATTCTTGCTAGATAAAATAGATACTAGCGTGGAAATGTCTTGCCGTATCAGTCTTCCTGTTGTCTATGTTTTTGAAAGCGAAGACCCCCAAGCTCATTGTTGGCGGTGGGCACCCCCCACCCCCAACACTCAGTTCGTTGAAACTGAAAAGTTTGGTGACATATAAAGTCAGCCTCTACAATCCACTATCTGACCATGAGAATAGAATTCGGCAATTGTGAACGCTAGTTACCATGTGTATTAGAACTATATACCGCATCCACTAAACTGGAAAACCAAATTTGTTCTTTAGGATAGAACAATGGGACTTATACTCAGTTAAAACTTAATGTAATGGAAGGCATAAACATAAAATCCCATTCCCATCCATTGGTAAGTATGTCTACAGCTGTCAACTCGGAGTTGTCAGCTGCAGCCTTTTTTTTTGTGTGTTTGTGTGTGTGTGTGTGTGTGTGTGTGTCTGTGTGTGTGTGTGTGTGTGTGTGTATGCAATAGGAGTAAGTAGGCGTCGCTGGCGTCCGGTCAATAGTCCCCCCTTCTCTTGGACAAGAGTAGAGGCTCACAACTTGTTTCTTTTTTTTTTTTTTTTTTTTTTTTTTTGTAAGCATTGTGCCCCAAGCAAGGCGTGAAGCCACTAGGATGCAGGGGGTTGCGGAAGATTTGCAGCGAGAGCAGATAAGAGTGATAGGAAAAAGGAAAAGGATAGCGGGTAGATCAAGGTAATTGGAGATGTCGATTGACATTACATTTGAATAGTTGGAGATTATAGCTTTAGGGAAACAGTAATTGGGGAGGGTGTTCCACTGGCGAGAGGTGCGAGGTATGAAGCTATTGGAGTAGAAGAGACGGCTACATTTGAAGGTTTCTACGGTGTAAGGGTGAGAGCGGGATGCCAGCCTCGTAAGGCGCTTGAATTCATGGAGTCTGGGAACCAGAGAGAGCAGCTCATCAGAGCAGTTACCATGGAAGTATTTGTAGAAAAGACAGAGAGAGGCGACGGCGCGTCTGTGAGAGAGTGACTGCAGACAAGACGCCAGATCAGGGCCAATTAGATTACATATCCGTCTCTGGATCTTGTCAAGAACTCCGAGGTAAGCAGAAGGTGCTCCAGCCCATATATGGCAGCAATACTCCATGCAAGGGCGAATGGTTGTTTTGTATATTTGAAGTATCGATTCAGGGGAGAAAAATTTCCTGGCGCGGCACAGAGAGCCAACTTTCCTCGCGGTGGAAGAAGCAATTGACTCAATGTATTTGTTCCATCTCAGGTCAGCAGTCAGCGTGAGGCCGAGCAGACGCAGGGAGTTGCTCTCAGCAAGTTGACTATCAGACATTTTAATGGGGGGCAGGGAAGGATCTCTATGATGGTTAATGGAGAGTAATTTAGTTTTTGTGGCGTTAAAGTTGACCAGCCAATTCTTGCCCCAGTTAACAACCGATTGGAGGTCCATTTCAAGACGCACGGCAAGGTTAGTTTTGTCGCCGACACTAGATTTGTTTTTGAGGCAGGAGTAAATTGTAGTTTCTTGTTTGGGATGGAGTTCCGGGATCCATCCCTTCCTATCTCTCCTTGTTGCGAACTGCCCGGATATACTGGCTCTCTATGAGACCAACCTTGACTCGTCTATCCCCTCCTCTGATCTCTCGATCCCCGGCTACGTTCCACTCCTTAGAAAAAAACTCTCAAACCTATATACAAGGCCTTGGTGTTTACGTCAAGGACCTTCTCCCGCTGGCAAGAGAACTGTCTCTTGAATCTCCAGACTGTTCGTATATGTGTTTCTGGCTATCTCTTCTCCATGCTGTAAGCTACCTCTTTTTCCTTTAACGCTCTCCATCCTCCCAAGACTGTGGTGTACATACATTTCTGACAACATTAACAAGGCTCTCTCTCTCTCTCTCTCTCTCTCTCTCTCTCTCTCTCTCTCTCCGTTTGCACGCATATTCGTGTTTGATCGTACCAAGTCGCTTAATAACGTTACTACTGACCTTGCAAATAGACTTCCCTACACGTTTTCCCTACAATCTGGATCTATGTTTTACCTCCATCCCTGATTCCCGTAGCGCCACGCAGCTCTGCTTTCTTGCCAACTCTGATCACACTGTAGTGTATGTCAACATCTCCTTCAACTGCACCCCCTGCAAAGAACCCGCTACCACTAGAAAATCGTTCTGCTATGAGCAGACTGGGACTCATTCCGGGATTTCATTCGCGACGTCACCTGAGACGTTGTCTTCACGCTCCCAGTTCAAGAATGTGCTTCCGAGGCCTCCTTCTGGGTTAAAGCTGGAATCGAGGCTTTCATCCCCTCAAGGAAATGTAAGGTCATATCGCGCTCCTCCCCTTGGTTCCCCGCTGCTTGCTCAGCTGTCATTGTGCATAGGAATCACTTTTTCCACCTTTATCGTAGCGACATGTCTGATTGTAATAGACGTCTCTTTGTCTCTGCCCGTAACGAGTGTAAGCGCGTCCTCAATGAAGCAAAGTCACTATTTGCTGCTCGAATGAAATAACGTATTACGTCTCGCAAATTCGGCTCCAAGGATTATTGGTGTCTCTGCAAGAGCGTACTTAACAATAGAAAAACTTCTATACATCCATTGTTCAACCAGTTTGAGGTTCTGACCTATTCTGCCAACAAGGCTGAATGTTTTGCTCCGAAATTCTCATTCAATTCAATGCTCGACTCTTCCGGTGTACCCACACCCGATTTCCCCCTTCGAACTGAGGCCTATTGAACGACTTGCACATAACCCCGTCATCGGTTCTGGGTATCATCTCTAAATTAGACCCCCACAAGGCTAGTGGTGGAGATTGTCCTGAAGAAATGTGCGCCTGATCTGGCCCCTGCCCTCTCCAAATTATAACTACTGCCTCAATGAATCTTGTTTTCCACCCTGTTGGAAGTCCTCATCCGTTGTTCCTGTCTTTAAGAACTCTGGAGACCCTTCTGACCCTTCTAATATCGTCCCATCAGTCTCTTACCACTTTTCGGTAAAGTCTTTGACGCTTTAATCAATGCCGAAGTGGTTATACACCTTACATCCCATAATCTGCTCTCCGACAATCAATATGATACCGCTTTACCTGTTCTAGAGCTGATGTGCTTACGGCCATAACTGAAATTGTTCACCAAGCACTTCATAATAACGAAACTCGTGCCGTGGCTCTTGATATCTCCCAAGCGTTTGATCGGGTTTGACATACCGGCCTTCTTCGCAAGCTTCCGGGTTATGGAATTCCAGGTCGATTGTTTGACTTAATATAATCATTCCAGACGAACCGTCATTGAAGGTCGTTCTCAACGGATTCTCCTCCAGCTCCTCTCCTACGAACGTAGGTGTTCCCCAAGGCTCTACCCTAGGCCCTACTCTGTTCATTAACGATCTTCCTAATGTCATAGGTTCCCAAGTAGGCATCTATGCGAACAACACTATTTACTCCTGCCTAAAAACAAATCTAGTTGTGGACTGGGGTAGGAATTGGCTGGTTAACTTTAATGTCTCAAAAACAAAACTGATCTCTATTACTCACCAAAGAGAACCATCCCTGCCTCCCATTGGAATGTCTGACGCTCAATTCCACGAGAGCACCTCATTGCGACTGCTCGGGCTCACATTGTCCGCTGACCTGAGATGGAACGAATACATTGAGTCAATAGCTTCGTCCACCGCTAGGAAAGTTAGCTCCCTGTGTCGCGCCAGGAAATTTTTATCGCCAGAGTCGATCCTTCAAATCTACAAATCAACCATTTGCCCTTGCATGGAATATTGCTCGCTATATATGGTCTGGAGCCCCTTCTAATTGTCACAAGGTCCTTAATAAAACCCAAAGACGGATATGCAATGTAATTGATCCTGATCTGGCATCTCGTTTGAAGCCGCTCTCTCACAGACGTGCCGTTGCGTCCCTCTATCTTTTTTACAAATACTTTCATGGTAACTGCTCCGTTGAGTTGCTTTCGCTGATTCCCAGACTTCATGAATTTAAACGTTCAACTAGGCTGGCATCTCGCTCTCACCCTTTCACTATTGAAAATGTTAAATGTAGCCGTCTCTTCAACTCCAATAGCTTCATATCTCGCACTTCTTGCCTGTGGAACTTCCTACCATTTTCTTGTTTCCCTATAATCTCCAACTATTCAAATGTAATGTCAATCGACGTCTGCAGATGCCCTGATCTATCCCCTAAACTTCTCTTCATCCTTTCCTCTATCACTCCTCTTTGATCTCACTCCAACTCTCTGTAACCTCTTGTGTGCTAGTGGCTTCCCGCCTTGCTTGGTGTTGAATGCTTTAAAATGTCCGATAGCTTTCAGTGTTCTGTCTAAAGCCTCAAATATAACCTTGTGAGCCATAGTGCACTCATCCCAGAGTATGAAGCAAGTCGGCTGAAGTAGCTTAGCTCAATTTATGTTGCACACTGGATTGTCATTATAGACCAAGTCTAATGGCAGTTTAAATGTTGAGTGAGCAGTTCTTCCACCAGTAAGCAAAGTAGCTGCTATTCTAGATGATGCTACAGCTAAGGCCGCTGTTCTTTGCACCCTAACTGAAAATAAAAGAAGATTAGTTAAGAATGTTTTGCTAGTACCTCCAGGAGCATCCAAAAAGAAAATTCCTCTAGCAGAATTGTTGATCCTTAACATAATCTCACTGTAGATGACTCTCTGGTCATTTGTAAGTAGAGGTGTATTAGTCTGTATTTGATGGATCAGCTCCTCTTGGCTGTATCCAGTCTCTCTCATGATTTCTCTTTTTTAGGGATCAGAATCTCTGGTTTGGGAAGTCCGAAATGGGACTGTTCTCTTTTGTGTCACCTTTAATACCTTGTCTTCTATTTCCCACAATGCAATGTTTACAATCCTTGATTTCATCTGTACGGCTATTTAATAATAATCATGTATTTTTCCTACTCTTTGGTAAGACACTATATATTTATTATTAATAATGATATATATATATATATATATATATATATATATATATATATATATATATATATATATATAGTGATTTTCCAAGCGTAGCTTAGATGTGGCACAAGACCGAAAGTATGAGACACCTAGTGATGATCGAAGTAACTGTTCTAGCGAGACAAGCTTGCTAACCATTACACTGCTCCATATATATATATATATATATATATATATATATATATATATATATATATATATATATATAATATAGTCGACTCTCCTGTCGAGATTCGACGTACGAGGGTCAAGCAGATCAGTTTCAGGAAACCGACAGCCCGACAACGGCACATGAGATTTGATTATAGTGGTGAAGGTTTCGTGCAGGACCATCCACACTTTTGAAGGGCCGAATACAGAGCCCTGGTGCACTAAGTGCCACAAGGTCCCCAAATGACCCTCCGCAGGTTTTGAATTCAGAGTTGTCCTTCTTCTAGACCAGTTGCCATCCAAGGCTATAGAACCCAGTCTGTCCTGCCATTTACCCATATATATATATATATATATATATATATATATATATATATATATATAGCGGGGATAACCGGCGTTGTTCGGAAGATCTATGAATAATCGTTTATTATTGACAATTTATTGATATTTTTCACCCATCTTATGGAAAAAATGTTTTATTCAATCTTTGAAAACAAAATTAATTGGCATTTTTGGTTTGTTACAAAAGAACTAAATTTAGGAAAATACAACACTACAAATACCACACTCTTGAGTGAGGCTTAGGGAGATGACTATCCCAATATTTTTATTCAAAAATACACTTTCTTTTTCGATTTAAATACTAGCACAAATACTCTGTTAATGTTGTTTTCAAACAAATCAAATCGATTTATCTTATTTCATTAACCTTTTTTCAAATTATTATTAATAAAAAAAAAAGTAAAAAAAAATAAGATATATTTAAACATTTAATTTAATCATTTTTTTCAAGCAAAAACTATAGCGAGCCTTACTTCTTCGAAAAATAATTATTTAATATTTATTTTGGAGAGGAATTTAGATTATTTTTTTTAAGTAAATAAAGATTACAGTAGTGATTATTTTCTTTTTAAAGAAACAAGCATTTCTCAGTATATGAATTTAACTACTGTTTTAAAATACAGTAGAAATAAAATGAAAATTTAGTTTTGAAAATTGATTACGCTTAAATTTCAAGTTATATTTATATTTGAAAAGAAAAGAAATATTTTTTTAAAATTAGAAGAGACAGACACGAGTTACAGTCAACATTAGTTTCACGAATTTAACTACATTTTATTTAAATCAATTCTGGAAAAGATAAAGCCCACACAAATATTCTTTTTTTTTTTTTTCGTTTTTTTTTTTTTTTTGCTTTAATAGAATTAATTTAAAATTATTTATATATTTATGTTCTTTACAAACCAAAAAAAAAATGAAGTTTATTTCTTAAAGATTAAATAAAAAAAAATATTTTCCATAAGATGCCTGAAAAATATGATTAAAAATATATTTGTTATTTTAAATTTATTTTTTTGTTTTTGTTTTAATATTCATTTTTTAAAGTTACGTCTTTATTTACTATAAATAAGGAAAATAAATTCAAGGGAATAGAAATTAAAAAAAAAAAACATACATGTATAGCGTTTAAAAATTATCAGCAGTATTATAAAGTAAAAGCGAACGGAATAAGAATTCTTCCCGTTCGTTTATTAGTTTTTAATTCTGAGAATTTCGGAGGCATTCTAATAATGCAATTATTACGTATTGTTAATTTTAAAATATCTTCGTAAATACAAAGCATACGATGATAATTTCTTACAAAACCACGGGTTGGGTGATCCTGAGTCTGTATATATATATATATATATATATATATATATATATATATATATTCTATATATATATATATATTCTGTAGTTAATTATTGTAATTTTTAGTTTTTCCGGACACACACACACCTACACGCACACACATACACACAACTGCCTACAATATATGTAGAGATATATAATATTAATAACAAATATACATTTTCTTCCTAACCATTTAAACCAAATATTAGTTTGATGCACGCAGCAATCTTCAGAAATTAATTCGCGGACTTGAAAGGATTAAAACTAAAATAAATAGACATAATATATCTAAATTATTTAACGAAACCACGTTAAATATATATATATATATATATATATATATATATATATATATATATATATATATATATATATAGACATAATATATCTAATAAATAGACATAATATATCTAAATTATTTAACGAAACCACGTTATATATATATATATATTGTTCACGCCCGACTAAGACATCATTGGTCAAGTGGTGATCACGTGACGCACAAAGAAGGCTGTCGACGCCCCATCCAGAGTATAAGTATGAGAAGCTGCTACGAAGAAGTGGAGAGGGCAGTTCACGCCCCTCAGAGGTATGGTGAGAAAGTGGGAGCGAGGAAGGGTTCCCAAAAATGGAAAAGAGTGGAAAATCCCTAACCAGAAATAAAAGAGGTGGATATGTATTTAGAATTATTGAGGAACCCCCGACGCCAACAGACCCAACCCGGTTTTGGTCGGCGCCAATAAAATCGAGGCCCCAACAGGCAGAAATGAGTTCGGGCTCAGGTTTCCAGAGTTGAGTTCCCAGAGTCAGTCTCCAGTTGAAACCGCCTCGAGATAGCTGACCAAGATTCACGCAAATTCCGGACTCCTCTTCAACCCAAAAACAATTATTTTGAAGAGCGACTTGGAACCAGACCACCGAAATAAGTTTTTTCGACTTTCGTCCAACGACACACCGAAACACCAATTTCTTAGAGAGCAAACAACTTGAAGCGTTAAAACTTGCCTAGCGGAAACGACGTGCCACAATCCACAGAACGGGTCTGGAGATAGATGCAGTCCTATGTATCGAACAACTAGACATAAAGTTTGTTACCTTTTCTTTGATACTTTGAACTTTTTGAGTTTTCATTTTATTTTCTTTTATGCATATTTGTGTAGTATCACGACCCGTTGAACTCAATTTGCATTACGGCCCCAACCACTGTTTGATCTCGTCTGTCTAAGATCAATTCACAACGTGGGTAGGCAGACTGGAGATCAATGCAGTTACCTTGGTAACCAGGCGTTGGAAGCGAGTTGGAAACGACGAGGCTGATATCAAATCTAACCAGATTCCCACCCGAATCACCAAAAGGTTAGAACGTCACATTTGGGTGCCGCGACCGATACCAAGCCAGTTGGTCGTCACAGGACGAGACAACACGACTGACGCGACAGGCGGACGTCACGTTTGGAGCAGCGACACCCGGACGGAGCAGCGAGGAGCGAACAGCTGTCGCCGCGGCGTGGACGTCACAATTGGTGCTGTTTGGGGACGTCACAACTGGCGCCGTAGATCAGGATAGAACGTCACAGTTGGCGCTGCGACCGGGGGACGACGTCACATATATATATATATATATATATATATATATATATATAGTATGTATATCTGTATGAATAGACGCGTAACATTATATATATATATATATATATATATATATATATATATATATATATATAGGTATGTTTGTGTGCTTTTGTGTTTGTGTGTGAGCGCTCTGGTGATTTAAAAAATATAAAATACACGTGTGGAGAACGAATTTCGCTTCAAGCGAAATGCGTATGTCTCTGTATACGTATATACGCTGTTTTTTTGTTTTTTTTAATGTTTGTGCGATGCGTGACCCTACGTATATGTTTACTAGTGTGTGTTTGTGTGAACGTGTGTTTGCGTACGCGCACGCTGCTACGTATATGTCTACCAGCCTCCCTATTCATATAGGCGCTATGTATTACACCGATTTTTTGTTTGTTTAAGTCAGTTTTCTAGAAAAACGTTTCGGCTTGCAAGCATTTGATTTCGTTCACTTCTAACTCGTCATGATAGAAAAGTTTATCAACTCCTGCCAGACGAACTGCCGGACATTGTCATTCATGGAAGTTCGTTTTTATTTCCAACTTCGTCACAGATTCGAAAAGTCAAATGATAATAAAAAATAAAAAAATAAAATAAAACGATCGAATTTCGCTTTATGTCGATGTTAAGCAAGAAAGAATTTTCAAGATTTTTATCGTTGTTATTTTTTTCTACTTTTAAACGACAACTATCGAAGTACATGTAAAAAAGCTATGCTGTGGTCTTGTGATTGAAGAAAAAAGTTTCCGTGTTTCGAAATTGCAGCAGTTTTGTCTGTGATATCAAACCGCGATAAGTTTAAGTTATTAGTGAATAATAGCTTAGGTCTTGTCGTCTCTGCTTCTTGTTGATCTGCTCGTTCTATTGGTATGGGTAAGATTAAAACACACACACACATATATATATATATTAATCTTACCTATATATATATATATATATATATATGTGTGTGTGTGTGTGTGTTAATTAAATTACTGCGCATCAAAAAATGAACCAATATATGAAAAAATCTAGTTGATAGTGGAGTCGAAAAAAATTCAGAAAGCGAGCGTAGTAACTGTAGAGCGATGACAGAGATTGACAGGCAAATACAGTGTCATAGATATTTTACCTAGTAAGGCACAAGGCCATAAGTCTCTGAAGGTGTTTGAATTCCCAACGTAGTCGCAGAGATCTGGCCTCGTTCAGTTGTGTTCCAGTTGTGTGATCAAGCGAAAGGCAGGGCTTTCTGGACGATCTGTTTGAATGTCTTTTGGCCAGAGAACAGATGAGAACAGATTGATGAAGGTTGAGTGGACAAGTGTGAGACGGAAATAGAAATAAAGAAAGAAAAGGACAAATGAATTGGACTTCGTTTAAGAGCAAATGAGAAATAAAGAAAGAAATGAAGACCTATTCGAAATTAAATAGAAAGACTAAATTTTTAAGAATACGTGGTGAAAGCGTCGCCCATCTGACGACAACGTGACCACGCTCAAACGGAAAGCTGATCATTTAAAATTTTCATTTATCTGTTTTGGATAAGACTTGTTTTTATGTCCATCGTTTTCGTCGTGTTATACTGATTATGTTAATTGTATTTTTAATGAATATTGTCCTGGAGAATGTTATTAAACCGAAACGTCAGACGTCGACATTTCATTCATATTAAAACAACATAATCGCATTTTAAGGATTTTTGTTCTGTTTTTCCAGATATTTTCTTCATTCTGTCGGATTTATATCCATTTATATTTGCTTATCATACTGTCCACTGGAAATACAAACCTGAATTCATTTTATTACATGGAGGACTGCATGCTTATCCGAAGATACAGGAATCTACTAGTCTCCGCGTATTCTTACAAGAACAGAAAAGATTTTCTAACGAACTGTATATATGAAAAATCTTTCCATCGGAATCAAATTTATAAAATTTTTAAGAATACGTGGTGAAAGCGTCGCCCATTTGACGACAACGTGACCACGCTCAAACGGAAAGCTGATCATTTAAAATTTTCATTTATCTGTTTTGGATAAGACTTGTTTTTATGTCCATCGTTTTCGTCGTGTTATACTGATTATGTTAATTGTATTTTTAATGAATATTGTCCTGAAGAAGGTTATTAAACCGAAACGTCAGACGTCGACATTTCATTCATATTAAAACAGCATAATCGCATTTTAAGGATTTTTGTTCTGTTTTTCCAGATATTTTCTTCATATATATATATATACACACACACACACACACACATATATATATATATATATATATATATATATATATATATATATATATATATATATATAAGGCTCAAACACTAATATTTCATTGTTATAATTTAGCACATTGGAATCGTAATCACGATCCAAATCATCAGACCTACAAATTCAAAAAGAAATCGGAAAATATAACTCCGGTTATAAAAAAAAAAAAACTTTACTGATAGTGTATGCGTGGGAGTGGTAAACAAGAGTGAGAGGAAATGTATAAATATATATATTGACCACTATATATATATATATATATATATATATATATATATATATATATATATATATATATTACCTCTAAATTAACATAAATAATGAGAAAATGCCTCAAACTTAATAAAATCGAAGTTTTATCGCAAAAATCTTTATGAGGAAATAGTAAAGTTTTTTTTAAAAAAAAAAAATGGTGTCACTCCAAACAAAGCCGTAAAATCGCAAAGACACAAGAGGTTACAGTGTGTGGTACAATTAGGAACAGAAATATTAATAATGAGCAGAAAGAGAAAAAAAAGCAATCAGGAGGGGAGTAGATAGCAATTGACATTGCATTTAAATTTTTGCAGATTAAAGTTGGCCGGAAAGTATGAAACCGGAAGACAGTTCCACAAGCCGGAAGTGTTAGAAAAGAAGCTGTTAGCATAGAACTTACGGCTACATCTAACCAGCTCAATGGTAAATTGATGAGATCTCGACGCCAGTCTAGTATTGCGCTTAAATTCATAAAATCTAGGCTACCATACCGAAGAGTTTATCCGAACAGTTACCATGGAGGTATTTGTTTAAAAAAAGCAGAGAGAGGCAACCATACAGAGGGCCGAGCTGCCAGATCACGACCAATAATATTGCTGATTCTTCTTTGGAAATTATCAAGGAGCTCAAGGTAAATAGCAAGGGCACCGGAACATATGTGGCTGTAATATTATATTATAGCGGCTCGGATTGAGGAACAAGTTCAAATTCCAGTCGAATCCATTACATTCATGCGCGTGCAAATACCCTTGGGAAAGGTATGAATCCTCTTCTTCTCCCCCCAGCTATTTATTTAGCGATCCCAATATTTTACAAAGTATTTTGATTATTTTTGTGAGTGTATAAACGTGCCGATATGTGTAAATACGGACGTACATGCACGACATTATCAGAAAATACGCGCGATAACTATAGAAAATTTAAAGCCAAAGCACCTAAAATACAATGAGATATTTGATTGTCTAGAATATTTTCCAAAATTTTAAAGATTACTATGCAGTTAAAAAAAACATGATATAAAAAGGCGCTCACGTTTATGCGGGCTTTTATACCCTTTGAATTTATGTGACCAACAATGTGTCCTCTCTAGAAAATAAGGGTAAAAAGAGCATTGACGCGACACGGAGAGAGAAAACAGGACAAGACTAAACTTGAGTGAAAAAAAAAAGGCTTTATATCAGAAAGAGTAAGAAAAAAGCGAAGATAGAAAAATTGGGTTTAAAAATCGTTGCAAAAAAAAAAAGAAAAAAAAGTGTTTTTTTCGAGGGCTTAACTGGTGGCAATAAAGTTCGTTCGGTTAACAGTTCTTCTCATTTTTGTTACAACGTCGAAATATATTCGTCTTCAGGTCGAAGAGGGATTCAGTTTTCGGATGCATTGCTGCAACTGTTGGGACATCGTTCAAATATTGTATTCTTTGTGAGAAATTCTGCAATTTAAGCTTCTATTGGCTAATTTTGTAACGACCAATCTCATTGGTCGAATTTGACTTTGTTTTTTCGCGAGCATTTTTCAACGGCCCGTGCTCCTTTGAACTTAGTCGCCGCCAGATATTCAAACTAGAAGGTTGACTCATTTATTCCGTGCCCTTAACCCTTACGCGGGCTGGAATATCTTAACCAAAATGGTAATGCTTCAGGGCCTTTAGTGCCCAAGCCTAAATAATTAGGCAATGATTGTTCTTCAGCAACCAAAATGGTAATGCTTCAGGGCCTTTAGTGCCCAAGCCTAAATAATTAGGCAATGATTGTTCTTCAGCAACCAAAATGGTAATGCTTCAGGGCCTTTAGTGCCCAAGCCTAAATAATTATGCAATGATTGTTCTTCAGCAACCAAAATGGTAATGCACCTGAGACGACGTCATGTACCAGCATAATATTTCAAGGCTGTATAATTCAGTCATTTATTGACTGTCGTCAAATGTGTACATTTACCCGAAGAACTTCCGGCATGATCTCGACAATAGCCGAGTTTCAACATCAGCAACCGAAATGGTAATGCTCCAGCAACTACCAGCAAGTTCCAGCTTCTCCAACTTTGTAGAGACCAATTGAGTCCTACTGAAGTAAAAGACACTACCTATTCATTGACGAACTACCCCACCATGTTCCCAGGGGCAAAAAAGGGCAAAATCTTTTTTTGCAAGGATACAACAAAATTTGTTTTAAGTTTTAAGGTAGGCCTTGTTGAATGTATGTCTTTCTTGTCTCTGCCAAGGGTTGAAATGTGTGAGAAGAAATTCTCACATCTTGGCAACTCAATTTTCGACAGCATGTGGCTGCTGATTGAGTTTTACGGAGCTAATTTTGTCCGTGTTGACTCGTCGGTGGCACAAGAAAAAAAGAGACCTTGATAGGCTGCTTTCAACAACCCCTACAAAGGGAGGCAATTCATTTATCTACATAATATTTTCAATACGTTATATACGTCAAGTATTGCTTACATACATCTCCCCCATAGAAAAAAAGTCAAAAGGTATGTTTATCGAGAGAGTTTGTACCTCTGTGTTAAAAATTCTTTTCTGATATATTTTAAAGAAAAGTAATTTTTGTTTCAAATTAGGTTAATTAAACTTTAATTCAACTAATATACCTGAAATAAAGTTTGTGACAAATATATTTCATTTATCAAAGTTTATTTATTTATTTATTTTTTTAAAAAGAGAATTATGTTTACGTTTGTAAATATGGTTAAATAGGAGGGGCTTTTCGATTAAAAAACAAAACAAACTAAATCCAATAAATTTACCTTAGTTTTGAAATACAGTAAATTATATGGGAAAAATGCTCATGGGAAAAACTGAATTTCATCAATAGACTTGAAATTAAAACTAAAAAAAATCATTTTAAACATTCGGTATCGCTTTTCGTTATATATATATATATATATATATATATATATATATATATATATATATATATATATATATATTGTGTATTTAGGCAGCAATCCTTCATTTATCCACGTTTCATTAAAAACGACAGACAAGGTACTACGGTTAAGCTTTTTATTTAGTTTTTCTTGGGTTCGAACAAATGCTTTCTTTTAGGGCTTCCATTATATCCATTATAGACCACCAAATTAGACTATTCCTCCCCAAAGTAAATAACAACGATAGTGAACATACAGTTAAAAATAACATAAATATTTTCTACAAAAACCAAATGCACATTAACTACAAACAAGATGAATCTTCACTTAGAAATTTCATAAAGAAAGACACTACCCGAATTGACCTGAATAAAAAAAATCAGATTATGTACTAAAAAAATTTAAAACAGCTAACCTTATCCTAAAAAATTACAACACACCAGCTAAGTCAAAATTACAACGAATGAACATTAGCTACAAGTTCAAATGCCTCTTCAGTAACAGTGTTACTGATCAAAACAAATTCATAAATAATTACATCGGTCACACAACTACATGCTTATGCAGATGCCTTATGTTACACCTATCTGACCACAGCTCTATTAGAACCAATTTAGACACACACACAAAGATACCAGACTCCATTCGAAACATACTAGTAGAAAACACAAACATAATAACCTCCTACACCCGTAAAAAATTATAAAAATAATGGAAGCCCTAATAATAAAAAAGAAAAAAAAAATCTTAAAAATATTAACTACGAACACGCCCACAATATGCTAACCGTGTTCGGAAAATAAAACATCTCTGTAGCACACTAAAACACACACATAACGCACACATTCAATTAAACTGAAAAAAATAAAATCACCTTTGATAATGGATAAAAGTATAGCCGAAAGCGCTCGGAACTATAGAATATTTGGACACTTTCTACACATTCTGTGTCCCCAAAAATAAGCACTTGTACGAACACAAGAAAAATTAAATAAAAAGCTTAACCGTAGTACCTTGTCTGTCGATTTAATGAAACATGCGTACATACATATATATATATATATATATATATATATATATATATATATATATGTGTGTGTGTGTGTGTGTGTGTGTGTATATGTGTGTGTGTGAATCGTTCTATTCAGTCTTCTTAATTTATTTTCTTTTATTTTTCTCGCTTTGAATAATGTTTTCATTTTTCTTATATTCTGTAACATTCACCAATCGTCACTTTGTTGCTTTATTGATTTCCTTTGTTTAATTGATTAAAATACATACATATATGCATACATGCTTTATATATATATATATATATATATAAAATAGCTGGTCACTCGAATTCAAAGATACCCGTCTACTAGTGCGGCTAAACAATCTCTAACTGCAGACGCCGGCTCAGGCACATTTGTGTTTGGTCAACACCCATACAACCCACTTGTGATTTGTACTGCAACTATACTGAGCAGTAGTTTCTGGGAGAGATCGTGATCAACAATCTGATCAAAACCAGTACGCTCAACCCTTCTGTCACGATGACTTGTAACTTCTTGCTAGTATAGCCATCGGACACATGCAGTCTTCATTTTTCCTTCTTGTCTTTCCTTTCTTTACCAACTGTCCCCCTCCCTCTCTCTCTCTCTCTCTCTCTCTCTCTATTTCACATTTTAAAAAGAACTTTACAATCTGTCACTTTCCTTCTTCCTCGCCTTCTTTCTTCTCTCCTCTCTTGCTTCCCTTCCCCCTCTTAATCTAGCATATCATCCCGAGGAAAATTTCTCCATTTATTAAAAGCTTTTGGTCTGAAGAGATGAATATATAGAGATATTCACGAATCAATTATAACTGAAATGAATAAGGTTTTCTTCTTAAGTACATGACTTCATTATCCAAGTATTTTTGGAGTCTAAAAGAAAAGAATAAAACACCTACTGTTGAATGGAAATTAATCAGGAAACCCCGAACATGTAACTCCCTAAATGCCTCATGTTAACTTTGTCTTAACGAAAAATTTGAAATAATTAGATTTAAAATAAGACTCATCTCTTAAATCAAAGATATGAACAGTTTACTGTAAACACCGTTATAAAAATGGCTATTTTTGTAGTGATTTTATAATATATTTATGTCATAATTTTTTAAATAAATAACTATATTCGCTCTACTCTGTAATGAGCACTCTTTTAAGAATAGTAATTGTTGGTTATTGGAATTTATTCCGTATACACAAATCATATACTTGGATATATATATATATATATATATATATGTGTGTGTGTGTGTGTGTGTGTGTGTGTGTGTGTGTGTGTGTGTGTGTGTGTGTATTAAATAATGCAGTTTAATATTGTAATCAATTCAAAGAATAAATCAGTAAAATTAATGTAATTAATGGCGAATTCACCTCGCTGACAGATTAAATAAGGCATTAGCTCACTGACCACTCGCTGACCGACACAATTTTTTTTTATTATTATTATAAAATGGATTAGATGTTCGGTCCATATATTACCCAAAATTACCTGAAATTGAGAAAAAATAACCTCTATGCCTGAGGATAGTAAACGTTTATCGAAAGTATTTCTTTCATTCCTACCTTCTTACCTTTCGCGTAAATGAATATAACAAACTCGAATAGAATTCGAACTCGGCTCACCTATTAATAATTCCGAGCCGATATCCATTACACCACTCGAACATCCAAGATTACATCATCTGGTATATCCAATCGGTCACCCATCTAGGTACTGATAGAGCTCAACGTTGCTTACCTTCGATAATCGGGTGAGAAGCGGTGTTTCAACGCGATATGTCTGTAAAAATACTCTAAGAATGCTAATGCAAAGGAAAAAAATAAAGAAAGCAAGTAGCCTGTTATTCGCTGTAGATTACATTTTTATTATAAGTAAGGGAATTTTTCCTTATTGTATTCTGTTACCATAACAACGGAATATCTCATCAGCATATAGCGGAGTTCAGTGTCCATGACCGATAATTATATTTTTGTTTGATTTTACACCTAATATTTATTTATTACTAGAAGAGCCATGGCATATTATCTTATTATTATATAAAACTCTGTGAACTTTTTATCTTGTGTGTTTGCCAGAAGTCATATATAGAGAGTTGGGAAAAGAAAGATGTAAATTTATTATCGTGTAGGAAGTTGGGGATGGGGCCGATTTTCTTATGAGAAAGTGTATAAAACACGAAATCCGGCCCCAAACATGATAAGCACAGCTGCCATCAAGGTCCACGCCGCTCTCGCCTGTGAACTTCATGACTTCATGCTAAAAATGACAGCGCTGACAAACTTCAAAGAGACAGCTTCAGACTATGTCAACACTGTCCACATTAAGAAACAAGTTTTATTTATGTATCTTCTTTACTATGAACCACGCACACACGTGTTGACTTTTTCACACAAACACACATATAACAACATTTCATTGTTTCTCAGATATGTACACAAAGAAAATTTATATTTTATTCCAGAAATGCCTGAATTAACCAAAACAAAAAGACATTACTTTCCAATCTATGACCAATTTCTTGTATTCTTGTCGTTATTTTAAATTAATGTTAATTTGTTGAAACTACGTTCTCTTTTCTACTGAATTTTATTCTTTCAATGAAAATCGTTTGATTATTCTAAACGTCGGAATTACGATCAAACTTGCAACAATATTTTGTTATTGTATCGAATTTCAACTCGCGGAATTTTGACATTCCAATTCTTATTGGAAAACTTTCTTGAAACAAACAATTTTTTTAATGATGAAAGTATCTTCAATAATTGCAAATAAATGTATTTTTAAAATATCTACTTTCAAAACTCTTCATGAAACTAAATGTAAACACAACAAGGTTGACCCAACGAATCACAGGTGGTCTAGTAGTATTGTATTAACTGTTTTTATACTTCCGTTAAGTTTGGATAGAGACCCTGCCTCCTGTGGCCGAGATTGCCTAACACCGGTTGATTAGAGAAAGCACTATCATTGGTCAGAATTGAGAGACCGAGCTAGGAAGCGAATTGTTAGGCATATAATCTTATCGCGGTCAGACAAAAATCACCGTATCGACTGACCCCAAATCGTTTATTTCCACTTTTAGAAACATTGTTCAATTTCTGTTTTTAAGAAAAAAAAATAACTAGAAATAAAAAAATAAATAAATGAAAGCTTATGCTATGTAACCATTGTACGGTCAATATCCAACTTTGGCTATCAGCCATTTTTTTTTTTTTTTTTTTTTTTTGTTTTGGCGAACATCAGCGAACGCGCTAGTCACTGGACGCGGGAATTGTGTCAGAGTAGAGGCATGGCGGTCAGCACAGTGAAAAGGAATCGCTGTCTTTGACTAGTTCTCATACATTTTTATTAATATCTTGTTTTTGATCAAGCAACATGAATAAACATGAAAATAAAACTTCACCGTGTCTCCCTCCTACCACTTCTTTTGTCTTCCATCACAATACATCGCCTTCATCGGAATCAATTTTCTTACAGCCTAGAGTCTTTTTTTTATTTTCCATCATCGCCTTCGCCTCCCATTCATCCAAAGAACACGAAAAACAATCTCAGCTGTGATAAATATAATTCATCGAATATTTTGTTATTCGACTGATTATTGTAAGATGGCCCCTGTACTCGACCGCACATAATAGAATATTTATCAAGATAAATGATTTCAAAATTTACGGACATTCATTGCGTTTCATCTAGTCTGCTGCAAGGCCTTTAGTATCGATGCAAGATTAGGAACAGATACCCGGTTATGATAAGGTTAACTGTTTTATATTTTCTGTAATAGAAATTTTATAAATGCAATAAATTTAAAACAGCTAACCTATCCTCAAAAATAAAACACAGCTTCAAACCTGAAAAGAACGAACATTATTTACGAGTTCAAATGTAACTTAAGGAACTGTCTTCCTGATCAAACCAAACTCATAAATAATTATATCGGTTACATTACTCCATGCCGATCCAGGCAACTTAAGTTACACTTATCCGACCACAGCTCCATTAGAACTCATTTAAACACACGCAAAAACCTATAAGACTCCATCCATAACATACTAGTAAAAGATACAAGCATAATAACCTCATTCACACAGGAAAAGAGATTGAAAATAACGGAAGCACTAATAATACAAAAGTAATAGGGTAATAACATTAACTACGATCACGGCCACAATGTGCTGACTGTGTTTGGAGAATATAACATCCCTATAACTCTAGATATATGCATATAACTTATACATTCAGTTAAAAAATAAAACTAAAATCATCCTTGATAATGGCTAAATGTATAACCGAAAGTGCTCGGAAATTCTGGACATTTGGAAAGTTTTTACACATTTTGAGTCAAGAAAAGGAAACACTTGTACGAACACAAGAAAAATTAAATAAAAAGGTTAATTGCAGTACCGTGTCAGTCATCGAAACACATATGAAAGAGGGATTGCTAGCTAAATAATACATAAATATATATATATATATATATATATATATATATATATATATATATATATATATATATATAAGTGCGCAGGTATGCAGAAAATAGAAAAGAACACGTTCGGTGCATAATCCGGAGTTCCTTAGTATTTTTGTTTTTATTTTTAAGAATACAGAAGTAGAGCTTTATTATAATATTATTATTATTTATTGTTAATTTTAATAATTATTTGGATGGTTTCGGCTCTCGTTTTTGAAACATGAGAACTCTTATGTAGCGAAGGAATCATATTTTTAAACAAAAAAAAAATATATATATATATATATATATATATATATATATATATATATATATATAATGTATGTATGTTTTGTGTGTGCGCCTCATTGCTTTCTAGTCTTCCATAAATTAATACACACATGAACCCAATTAAAATGGAAATGAACAAAACTAGCAACCCCAATCTAAAAAAAAAAAAAAAAATACATCATAGGTATATCATCTCCTACACCAACGTAAGGTGTCTACATTCCAACTTTCCCGAAGTAGAAATTCCATCTTCTTCAGTCCTAACCCAACCTCTTGTTACTATCTCAAACAGGTAGCCTTGCCTCAAGCACAATGGAGGAACTTATAATCCCGGGATTCTCATCTCTTATAGCAAAACACGACCACCTACATCTCCACGGCCACGGACGCGGAGCCTTCATCATGGAGGAGTTTCCCTGTTGCAGGGACGCAAAAAATGCGCACCCTGATCTTCCCTGATCTTGCGTGTGTATGTTTTATATATATGTGAGAGGATTGCATTCGGACGGTTCACTTCTATGAACTTAGTTGTTAGACCATCATCGGTCGTTATCAACGGGAATGTTAGATATAGACACAAACATTCATATATATAAAACATACACACGCACATACACGGTTTGGCATAGCGGTCGTCTTTCCAAGTTGAAAGATATTTCTGGACGGGTTTTTGAACTGATTCAGTCTTTCTTATTAAATTGTTAAATGAAAGTCATCCTGAACGGCCACTTTTCTTGATCTTTTTTGCCCTAATGCAGGTGTCTGCAGTTCTAGTTCTTTGTTCCTACATTTTTCCTTAATTCTCCTAACTGACTTTTTTTTGATGACATCAATATATATATATATATATATATATATATATATATATATATATATATATATTAAATTTCCCACAATACAAGGCTAGACAGCCACTCAAAATAGATGATACAGTCAGAAAGGTGATAATGTATTTTTAGTGTAATATGAAGTGGACATTATGATAATTACGAGGAAGTGCTAATTTCGTAACACCCATCTCGCTGTTTCTTCAAATACTTGGCCATAGTCCACATCTCTGTTCCATAGGCAAACGCTGGTTACACTGTTACAACCAAATAATCGTTTTTTTTTCTTAAAATGGCGATATTAAATGTTGATTTGAATTTCTTGTCATTAGTAACCGAAGTCAGAGCGGTTTGTTTCTAAAGACTTGATTATTAAATAATAATAATAATAATAATAATAATAATAATAATAATAATTATTATTATTATTATTATTATTATTATTATTATTATTCGCTTTGATTTCATTTCCTCCCGGTTCACAACCAGTGACCTAAGGTTGAAAATGATATCATTATTTTTCACTAAACTTTTTTGTAATGATATAAATATAAAAATAAAACGCCCTGACGTCACATACATTTTGCATAGATAAAGCTGTTTATGATGTGTGAGCTGTCCTTGTTAAAACATATTTTTTTTTATTAATTTAAGGCATGGTCTACTAGGGATTTTTTGAATGAGTTTATCAGAACTTTTCCCTTCCAGACTGAGGGGTCCAACCACATCTGGAATTACTGATGTCTTCGTGTGTTACATTTTTTTATCTTTTCTCTTCAACATCCTGAGGATCTTTAGGGATACATTACAGTCTGCAGTTATTGCCATTTCAATCAAAGAGTACTTTTTGTTTTCATGGTCCTTGATTACTATTTCTGGGCGATTAACTTTGCTTATGATATCTCTGTGTATTGTAAATCTCTATAAGATTGTTAGAGGTCTTATTCACTGTAACCGGGTCTAGGTGGTCTTCATACCAATTCCTTGTAGTTTCCTTCCTGTAAAAGTTTGCAAATTTCCCAGTGCAGATATTGGTCCACCTTCTCATAGCGATTTTATATTCGGTAGGTGCTGATACCGTGCAACCTGATGCAAGATTATTATTTTATTTCATTTGATTTCTGGTGTGTACATATTTCTTTCCGGGTCCCGCCCAGAGACCTAAGGTTAGAAATGGCATCATGACATTTTCCACTGACTAATTAAAAAAAATATATATATTTTGCATAGATAAAGCCTTTCGTAAAGTGTTGGCTGTTCTCGTGAGAACATTTTTTATTGTATTTCTTTAAAGCATGGACTTCCCAGAATCCCTTCAATTAGTCTACTGGTAATTTTTCCAACCAATCCGAGGGCTCCAACTACAACAGGGATTGTTGATGTTCTCATGTGCCACATTTTTGAGATTTCGGTTTAAAGGTCTTTGTATTTTGACAATTTTTTGAATATCTTCAAAGATACATTGTAGTCAGCAGGGACTGCCATATCAATTATTATTATTATTATTATTATTATTATACAAAAAGATTTGTGGCGTTGATTAATTTTTTTTTTAATTGCAGCTTCACTTTTAATAGAGATGGTCTCAACACCCAGTCGGTTTCATTAAGCTCAGTGTATATTTGGCAACCAGTATCAAACTGTTTAGGCCCCGGGCATCTACAACGCTAATTGTTCGATTTTGCTTCATAGCTTTTAATTTTTCGGGAACCCCAGAAATAAGGAAAAAAAAAAAACGCTGCTGGTCCCCCACTGGCTTGTTGTAAAGAAAATCTTTTTTTCTCCAAAAAATAAATAATAAAATGGGCGTTGCTGTGGGTGATATGCTTTGTTATTTAAAAACAAAACAAACTATTTAGTTTCCAATCTGTTTCCATTACACTGTAAAAAATAATGCCAAAAACAAGCTAAAAGGCCAATACAATTAAGCCTAATACGAAATCTATTAGTTACTGTATTACACCTGTATAAGCAATGGATTCCAAATTAGTTTCATAGAATATTGACACTGCTGTTGTTTCGATCTTTACAGGGCGTGCCATGCTTGCAGCCTTGTGCTTCGCTCACATTAGGAAATAAACAGAACACTTACTAAAGCGTGATGCTGGCTAATTTGGTGTCGGAAACTAATTTACTGTTTTAATGAGTTCGATCCTTATATGTTGTTTAGTGCATGTGCTTCGTAGAGAGAGGCGTTGGATTAAATGCATTGAAAATGAAGATTAGGTTGGAGAATAATTTTAGGTGAATAAACTAAGATGTAGCCTAAAGAGGGAGGAAGTATTTCTCATTAACAGTAATAGTTATTTTTCAGTTTAGTTTACTACCTTGTCACAGCACTTAATTTACTAGAGAATAATCATAGATCGAATATTATATTATGAATATTTGAAATCATATTTTGGAAAAGTAATCATTAAACTAATTAATCCCAACTTATATATATATATATATATATATATATATATATATATATATATATATATACAGTGTAACCCGGATATAAGAGAGTTGTCGGGACCAGAGAAGAAGTCTCTTATATCCGGGTTTTTCTTATATACGGGTTTGGTCTAATTTATACACATTAACGCAGGCTCTAATTTGGGACCAGATAAAATCTCTTATATTCGGGTTTCTCTTATATCCGGGTCTTTTATATCTGGGTTATACTGTATATATATATATATATATATATATATATATATATATATATATATATATATATATATATGTGTGTGTGTATATTTCAATTACTCTCCGATACTTTTATAATACCCTTGCTCTTCTTCTTCTTCTTCTTCTTCTTCTTCTTCTTCTTCTTCTTCTTCTTCACACCCTCCTCTCTTTCTATTACACCCAACGTTTTAGTTTAAAAAAAAATAATGCTTTAAGAGGTCATTTGATAAAAATTCACCTGAAGATACCGTAAGGATGAAACCAAGGTAGCGGATTCAACTGATCTCCTGATTTTTAAAGTGTATATATATATATATATATATATATATATATATATATATATATATATATAGTTATATTTACGCACCAATCCTTCCTTTATGCATGTTTCATTAAAAACGACAGACAAGGTACTACGGTTAAGCATTTTATTTAATTTTTCTTGTGTCCGAACAAGAGGTTTCTTTTCTCGACAAAGGATGTGTAAGAATTGTCCAAATGTTTTATATTTCCGAGCGCTTTCGGCTATAGCTTTAGCCATTATCAAGGATGATTCAATTTTGAGCTTACTTGAGTGTGTGTAAAAAAATTAAATTAATTATCTATTATAAAAAAAATCAAGACAGCTAACCTTATCCTCAAAAATAACAACACACCAACTAAGTTAAAATTACAAAGAACGAACATTATCTTATGAGTTCAAATGCCCCTTAAGGAACTGTGTTCCTGATCAAACCGGACTCATAAATAATTACATTGGTTACACAACTACATGCTTATCCAGACGTCTTACGTTACACCTATCTGATCATAGCTCCATTAGAACCCATTTAAACACAAATTTAACAGACTCCATTAGAAACATATTGGTAGAAAATACAAATATATTAACTGCATCCACCTGCAAAAAAAGACTAAAAATAATGGCAGCTTTAATAATAAAAAAGAAAAAGCCAACTCTTAACAATATTAACTATGAAAAAAGCCACAATTTGCTAACCGTATTCGTGACGTCAATTTTTACAGCGAAAAATATAGAAGAAATTTTGGATGTAAACATGGTAGTATGCTCTAACAGTCAGTTATATGCCATACGTGATACACGCGTAGGCGATCATGTATCTTTCAATACATCACTGACGAGGCAGAATTTTTTCGCGCAGTAGGTTGCAATTACTTTCTGCGGTAAACCAGTTGCTATCAAAGGCTATAGAACCCGGTCTATCCTGCTATTTGCCTATAACTGTGCGAGGGGTGTTGAGAAGAGGATTCATACATTTCCCCAGGTTATTAGCAAGTAAGTGAATGTAATGGATTCGACTGGAATTCGAACTCGGCTCTCCGATTCCTCAAGCTGAGCCGCTATTCATTAAATATGAATAATAAAATGAATAATAAAAATGAATAATAATACTTGATTTAAAGAAATAATTTATTAACAAGATTTTTTTCAAGTCGTTCTTCTTATAAATTTCACAAAAATTCTCTTCAGATTGTTATTTATACTGATATGTTAAGTTTAATTCTTTCCTTCTGAAGTCTTTTATCAATACTGTTATTACACAGGTAAACTTATTTAAAAATGCCATTATTTGTCACAAAGTAAATTTAATATTTTTCTCTTTGATATTTCACATTCAAAACAACAAAAAATATTGATGATAAAATATGTTTTGTAAGTAATTTGTAGTTTCCTTACTAAAAGGTATTTATAAGAAGTATGTTGAATGTAACTTTACTACTAAAAAAAATTAAACATTTCACCTCAAGCAAGACAAGAGTATCACTAGTATAAAAGCGTTACAGAGAGTGAAAGTAAGAGTAAAGAGGAGTGTTTGAAGAAAGGTTAAAGAGAAGGACGGGGATCAAGGTCAAGGCATCGGAAGATGTCGATTGGCATCACATTTAAAGTTTTGAAGATTATAGTTATCAGGGAAGCAAGTAAGAGGAGGGGAGTTCCACTGTTGGGAAGTGTGAGAGAAGAAGCTGTTGGAGTAGAAGAGGCGGTTACATTTAACTGTTTCGACAGTAGAAAGTTAGGGCCGATATGCCAACCTAGTAGCACGCTTAAAATGAAAACAAATGTAAGATTTTTTTATACAAAATTAATGAAAAGTCATTTTATAAATGTTGTTCAACTTCAAACATTTCTACCCACAAAAAATTCTGAAATTCAAATATAGATATCCAGTTCAGACAGTTGCACCCTAAGAATTTGGCGCACAAAAACGTTATTTTTTTTTCAAATAAACATAAAATAATATAGCAAATCCTAGGGCAATAAATAGACAAATCTTTTTCTTATCTCAATTAAATAAGCTAACGCTATTCCAAACGTAAATGGCGACTATAGCAGGGGACAACCGTATGCCTAAACTGAAACACAAATGATTTAAATAACCTCCAAAGTTAAGGCACCTCTAGGCGGTGTAATGGTTAGCAAGCTTGTCTCGCTAGAACTAATTACGAGTGAGTTCGATACTCACTGGGTGCCCCCTACTTTCGGCCTTGTGCCACATCTAAGCTACGTTTGGAAAATAACAATAACCTCTAAATTCGTAGAAAACATATCAAATGAAAAAAAAAGCCGCAAAATTTTGGGACGATCAGTGAAATGATAATCAAAGACGCCAATTATACCCGCCATTATCCTAACGGCAAAATAATATAGTTTTGCGTTGTCGCCCGTATAATTAAAGCTAAATACAAAGTTTTTTTATCTAGATATCAAGCTAAAATTAAAATTTGGAAAGTATGAATCCACTTCTTCGTCCCCCTAGCTATGGGTTTAGTAACACTTGTATCACTAAAGCCATTATTATCTAAAATAAAAGTGCGTGCAAAATATTTTGTTTTCGGCATTTAATAGCCTATAGTGGCTGATATTCGCTAAGTCAGTTATGTGCCATGCGTGATACACGCTTAGACGATCATGTATCTTTCGATACATGACTGACGAGGCAGATTTTTTTTCCTTTAGTATGTTTCCATTTCTTTCTGCGGTAGACCAGTTGCCATCCAAGGCTATAGAACTCAGTCTGCCCTCCTATTTATCCATAAGGGGGAGCAGAAGAAGATTATTCATACTTTTCACAAGCACGTAGGTAAATGTAATAGATTCGACTGGAATTCGAACTCGGCTCTCCGAGACGCTATCCATTACCCACCCCAACCGTGCCTCCTTGATATCTGCTAAACAAAAACAAAACCAAAATCCAACCAACCACACCCAACTTGAGTGCCTCTTCGACCCCTCACCAGGTGAACCTTCAGTAGAAAAAGAAAAACAATTATTCCTATATTGAGTTCGATCCTCGGTGTTTGCCATATACTTGTGCCTTTGTGCCAGCTAAACTACGTTTATTAAATATTAATGCACTCAATTGGGTTTCGTACTGTTAGTCATACGGAGAGATAGTGAGATTGTCAGCCGCTATCACACTTATCAGACGGAAGTCGTGTTTTGAATGTTGGTGTTCAATCAATCTTTTTTTTCTTTTAAATATTAACAATGGCGTTAGTCTCTTGTGAATAGCCACGTATTCCTAAATTACTCATAACGTCTGACACCTTTTTTATTTTTATTAGAAGTCCGAGAATAGGAATTGGAGAGCCTAGAGATTATGTTTTATGTCTTCTTACTGAAAATAGTTTACTCGTTCGATTTTATACGAAGTCTTTAACCGGATGATACTAATCACTGTCAAATTGAAAATCTCCATTTCAAATTATTTTCATTTGACAATTTTGATTTGATGTTTACTTTTTAGTGATCCCGACAAAAGACTTCAAGTGTTTTTTTTTCTTTTCTTTTCTTTTTTTTTAGCTTTGGGGTAAATTCTGCAGGCATTTTAGATTATTATGCTTTTAATTACAATCAATCACAGAGCAGACATTTTTGTGTTTTTACTAAAAAACAAAAAAAAAAATTACGACCAGAAGAAACGGCCGTAGATTTATATTATTTCTAGATTAAACATTAGAGCAAATGCTGGGTTTTAGGTGGTGGTAACGACTTCTACAATTAAAAGTCCGTTCGTTATAATTTCCAAATACTGTCAAAATTTTCTCAGAATCTTTTTCTTCGCAATTACTAATTGATTGATTTTTTAAAAAATTGTTTCTGTTAATTCACACCAAAATAAAATATAATTTATATTTACTACAATTCACGCAAACTTAACCCAGAGCTAGACCCTTCCCTTGCACTCCCGTTGGGTTTATCTTTGTGATCGCCCCAAATGTGGGGGACATGGGTATTTCTAAGTGTGGGGGTCGTCATCCGCACTTATCCCGATAAACAAGCCAAAAACAGATTTATTTCTTTTCTTTTTTAAATTGTAAAAAAGAAAAAAAAAATCCTTGTAAGTAACTGGAATATCATCTACACTTACGAAATGAGAATAGCTCACTCATTTTTTTCGCAATTTTTCATTCTGTAGGTTGGCGTTGTTCCGATGTAAGCTAAACAAATTTTGATTTAAAATTTATAATTTCAATAAGTGCCCAAAATTTTTTGTGATCGCCTCAAATGTGGCGAGTTGGGTGCGATATTTCTAAATGTGGGTTTCCCACGATAAACAAGCCAAATACAAATTTCTTTTTTTTTTTTTAATTGTAAAAAATCCCTTGTAAGTACCTGGAATATCATGTGCACTTATGAAATGTAACTAACTCCCTAAGTTTTGGTTATTTTCATTATGAGGGTTGGAGTTGTTGAGAGGCAAGCGAAACAAATTTGGATTTAAAATTTATAATTTCAAAAGAGTACCAAAAATTCTCTCTCCGTCCATTGCGCGGTTTTATAGTCTAGTAACAGCTAGTAAAGTGGTTCTGTTCAACATAAGCCAGAATGTCATTGCCCACATTTGCAAGATTGTCCTGATCAAAAAAGTGCGTTCCAAATAATACTTATGTATTATTGAAAATCTCCATTCTTTTCCATATTTCTACATATACAGGGTATGTCCCTAAAGTCTAGGCAAAAAGGAAATCTCATCAACTATATTTCTTTTCCTCCACAGATTAAACATGGTTTTGTCGAAAGAAGAAAGAGTTGACTTCTTTTTCTGGAGTATGCTAAAGGAGAAGTTGTACTCAATGAAAATCACAGATGCAGCACACTTGATTGAACGTATAAAGAGGGAATGTGCTAAAATTGACGGCAATGTGGAGTTATAGCATCGAGTTCATGTGAATCTTGCAAATCATATCAACGTTTGCATCACAAATGATGGAAAATGATATTGAAGGTTTTATTTCTTAATATACCAATAAAATGTTGTTGAAAATTTTATTTCTTGAAAATATGCATTTTTTTATTCATTTATTTATTTATTTATTTATTTATTTTTATTTTTATTTTTTGCTTATGCATCCAGACTGTAAGGTAGACTCTCTAGCCGTGTTTTCAAATAGTACAGGAGAAAGATAAGTCTAAATTAAAACGCGTATGAGGACTTAGTGGGGCACATTTTGCGTTCATTTTTACTCAATAACCATCAAGAAAGGCATGAATCCATCTCTTCTTCTCCCATCTATAGGTTAAATAGCAGGGCAGATTACAGGGTGTCCCTAAATTCTGGACACATAGGAAATCATATTAACTATATTTCTTTACATCAACAGATTAAAGGTGGTTTTGTCGAAAGAAGAAACAATTGACTTCTTTTTCTGGGGTATGCTAAAGGAGAAGGTGTACTCAATGAAAATCACAAATGCAACACACTTGATTGAACGCATAAAGAGTGAATGTGCTAAAATTGTCGAGAACGTGGAGTTATTGCATCGAGTTCACGTTAATCTTGCAAAGCGCACCAACTTTTGCATTGCCTGTGTTAGTAATCATATTGAAGATCTTATTTGTTGATATTCAAATTGAACAAAATGCTGAAAATTTCATTTCTTAAAAATATTAATATTTTTCTGTGTCCAGTCTTTAGCTACAGCCTGTACATTGACATGGATTATTTTTATGGAGGAGTTTTACAAATTTAATTAAAAAAAGAAAAAAGTTCATGGACTTTTAAAATGGAATGCATGTATAGGGTGGTCCAAATGTCTAGTCACTCACCACCCCTCTCTTCCAAACTGTAGAGCGCACGTGTCAGCCATCTGAAACAGAAAATTATATTGTGTAGAGGTGACAAGACTTTCAGACCACATTGCACATTAATTTCTTTTAATCCGTAACTAATTAGTAAATAAACTGAAGCATACTTCAATAAACAAAAAGTTCAATAGAATGCTAGGGTAATGTAATTCAATAAAGAAAAAGTTCAATAAAAGGTCAGGGTATTTAAATCGATTTTATTCTGACGAAGATTACAGTCTATGACAAATTTTGGATTGTTTTGTTTTTTTTTTTAACTGAAGAAAAAGACAGATTCCCAGACTGAAACTCTGAAGTTCAACCCGCCCCGTGGGAATTCCTCCTGATTGAGAAACCCTTCTTATGTAGATTTGTTTTTATTCAATGCGATCGACAATTGATAAAATATTTTTTGTTCAAATTTATTGTTTTTCTTTGTACTTAAAAAAAAATCACCCCAAGCAAAGCGGGAATGCAACTAGTACCCTGACGGGTACAGTGTAAGAAATTAAGAAAAAAGACTGAGTATAGGGAGGATTGAAGAAAGGACAAAAGATGACGGGATTCATGCATTTAGATGTTGGAGTAGAAGTGCTGGTTGAATTTTGCTATTTCAGCAGTAAATGGGTGGTTCCTGGATGCCAATCTAGTAGCACGCTTAAAATCATGTTGTTGGCGCCCCAGGGAAAACAGCTCGTCAGAGCAGTTGCCATGAAAATATTTGTAGAAAAGACAGAGGGAAGCCACGTCACGTCGGTGAAAAAGTGACTGAAGTCGAGATGCTAAGTCAGGATCGATTTAAAATAAGTAGCAGGTGTGTAATGAGTTTTCGAGCTGTCGTTATATCCTTTAAACGTGTTATTCTCGTAAATTAGTACGCAGACTTCCCGACTTATCCAATCAGTTTGGAACAGAATTCTGAACTATGAGAATCGGACTATAAAACCTGACTTGGACCTGTGCTAATGAAATACGCTGGCACACGTGAAAAAGAATAATCTATTAAATATCACTCTATGACAGCCGGGCATTAGATAAATGAGGCTTAGCTTACAAAACCCGGAAGTGGGAAAGAAGGATGTGGGTACATATCAGTTGTGTTTATGAGTAGAAATATGTATATTTGGACTTTCGTGTTAGTTGCCATTGCAGCCATGCTGGTATATTTTTGCAATTTACAAACTGAATTTACAAATTACCAACAAAAATAGGAAAGAAGATGACATTGAAATGAGAGGAAAAAAAAGTTATATTTTTTCTTCCGTATATGGTCTACGAAAAACAACGTACAATACCATCAGGTAACTGCTAATGAACTATTGTAAATTTCAAGATCAAGCGTCAAGTGGAATAATAGGGGATTACATTCACACTAAGAGGTGAAGGTTAAAAGAACTCCATTTTAGCAAACCAAACCGGTTTATTTTGTCTTTAATAATTATGTATATATATATATATATATATATATATATATATATATATATGTGTGTGTGTGTGTGTGTGTGTGTGTGTGTGTGTGTGTGTGTGTGTAAAATTACAGATATCCCTAAAATATATAAATATATCTGTAAAACCAATATATGAATAAAGACATTCGTCTTAATAAAGTCCATCAGGGGATAAAACGCATTGGTTAAGGTAGATTTCCCTTTCGTATATATATATATATATAAAAGTGAAACCTATCTTAACTGATGCATTTTATCCCCTGATAGACTTTATTAAACCTAGTGTCTTTATTTATATAGCGGTTTTACAGATATATTGTAGGTATATCTGTAATTTTACACACACACACACACACACATGCACGCGCGCGCGCGCACACACACACACACACACACATATATATATATATAAGATTGGGATTTCTTTTTGTAACGGTCTCAACGTATTTTGTTTTATTTAAAGTCGAAGAATATTTTAGGAATTATATTTTTTGCGAGAGAATATCGCATTGACAGTTTTGGGGAAACTGCAATGATTTTTTCCAGATACACCTTACATTATTTAACCAATACCTGGAGGAAAAGCGACTTGTGAATATATTTTGAAAAGATATTTTGTATAAGTGTATGTAACGAACTCGACTAGAATTAGAAATTTCGCATTCTGACCCGCTATCGATTTCACTACTCCGCGTCTACTATAAATTCATATATATATATATATATATATATATATATATATATCGAGCGAGAGAGTGGTAGAGAGTCTATAAAGTGTGACATAGATAACCTACACGTGTTGTCTTTTTACCATGTGTTCAGTATCATTTCGCATTTGCCAAATAAGTGCTCCCTCTCTCGATCAATACTGTGAAGTTAACCCCACTTACTCTCCTAAAAACCGCCACTAGGGTACGTTTTCTGAACCTATAATACACTATGATATTTTCTATCATTCTCTTTCTCCTAGTTCACCCAAGGACGGTAAAATGTAGGTCGAATAGCAAGTACGTTTCGCAGCTCTTTTTTCTTAGACACGCTAAATTGTAGGTCTATCGAGGGAAACACACGTACATACGCAACTTCATTTCACTTTATTTACTCTAAGACTTCTCCACACATTTTAAATACATGAACAATTCACTAGTTTTTTAATGTTTTCATGCATGTTCAATGTTTTGTCCCATGCATACAATATCATTGCCCTTTTTGTCTTGTTAATAATACATTATGGTTTATCTGCATATTTATTGGTTTTAGTTGTTTCTTTGTATTTTATTAGCTGGACACACATGCATGTCCGCCATTTTTCTTGTGGGATGAACATTTCAAGAGACGCGTGTTTCCCTACTCAAACGTACATACTCCCCCGCAACAATACAAAGAATGAGGGAGTGTTTCTTTTTTAATACTTTTTGCTCTGATTTTTTTTCATGATGGTCTTTTTTCAATGTTTTTCATCAATATAAATTTCTAATTGAAACTTTGATGGCGTTCGATATGGCAGAAAACAATAATCATATCTGATTTGAAACTTTTCGATCCGGCTAATACAATAATGTAGTAACCCACCAACTAATAGACTATTAGTACAATGTCCAGAGTTCAATCAGACCTGTCTACCTCGGTTTTGTGCTGAAGTAATTCGAGCTAATGACCTAGTTTACGCTAATTCCCACCGAAAGCATCAGTTAGCGTCTAATCATTGAAGTTAAGCAGCTTTTATTCTAGTTAGTACTTGGATGGGTGGCAACTTTAGAGCAATTTGCTTTGTGCTTGATATCACTTATAATAATTGAACATAATTAACGCCAATCTCTTCAATAAGTGGACGGGTAACCCCCGTGATTTGATCAATTAGTGGAAGTAGCTTGACGATAAAATAATACATAATGCTTATAATTAGTTTTGAGGAAATTAATTTTTAATCATATCACGCGATGCGAAGCAGCAAAGCAACTCAGAGACAAGCGGTTACTTAGTGAAAGTATAAGAAAAAAAGGTGTTAAAGATTGAGGAGAAGAATACAAGAGTATTTAAGAAGACAGTAGATAACGAATGACATTTAATTTAAATTTTGGAACGTCAAATTTGGCTGGAAAATATGGATTCGGACAAGATTTCCACAAACGAGAAGTGCGAGAAAAAAGTCTGTTAGCATAAAACGTATCGTTCCAGCTAGCCAATTCAATCAGGTGGCACGCTATTCAATCTAGCCAATTGATGAGAACTTGCTGAGAGTCTAGTACTGCGTTAAATTTTTAAAAAATGTTGAGGTATCATAGAGAAGATTTCTTGTGAACCATTACCATGAAAGTATTCATAGTAGAGTATTAACAGAAAAGCATATATACCTTACACACGCATATATATACCTTATATATATATATATATATATATATATATATATATATATATATATATATATATATATATTCCTTAAATATATATATATGCTTTACATATATATATACGCCTTATATATATATATATATATACCTTTACATATATATATAAATGCGTGTATATATATACATATATATATATATGCTCATATATATATATGCCATACATATAAATAAAAAGAAAGAAGAGTAAGATATATATATATATATATATTCCTTACATTTATCATGAAAACACTCCAACGAGTGCACAGGATCACCTCGTCAGTCATGTTATGACTTGGGGTCATGACAAGTTTTGGGTCTTGCAACATCATACTTGTTCGCCCAAGAGACCCAACTGAAATAGTACTCTTCGGCAGGCCACCCCTGAAGAAAAAAAAAAAAAAAAATCGCCAACCACGCAACAAATGGACACATTAAGTAACTGCCACTGCTGATCTTGAAATTACAAGCGACTAATCATTAACGACCTACGTCACTTCCTTCTCAGCCAAGACGATACGAAAACAGAATTGACAGCATGTTCGTCTTTTTTTCCATCTTAGGTTCATCACGCGGAAAGACCTACATTCCCAACGAACACACACACACACACACACACACACACACATATATATATATATATATATATATATATATATATATATATGTGTGTGTGTGTGTGTGTGTGTGTGTGTGTGTGTGTGTGTGTGTATGTGTGTGTGAAAATATAGAAAATTGGAAGGAACTGGTTAGGTAAATAATCCAAAGTCCCTTAGTATTTTAGTTATTATTTTTTAAAAATAGTGCTCGATACAAAAGTAGAGCATAAATATAATTATTTATTTAAAAATATGATTCCAAAACGCGACATAAGAGGTCTCATGTTTCAAAACAAGAGCCGAAAACTTCAATATAATTATTTAAATTAAATTGAGTTAATGTAAGCACTCTTCCATCTTCAAGCGAAATTTTTTGGGAATAACGTATTTCTGAAATTTACGTGTTTTAAAAATTGAAATCAAAATTGCCAATTCAACTGCAAACTGATGAGACCTTGCCGCTAATCTAGTACTGAGCTTAAATTAACGAAATGTCTAGGCAGAACCAGAGTATATCTGAACATTTATCATGAAAGTATTCCTAGAAAGGGCACTTGGAAGCTACATTATGGCAGTGCGAAAGGGACTGAAGCAGCCAATTTAGACTAGGACCAATAATATTGCTGATTATTCTTTGGGTTTTATCAAGAATCTCTAAATATATAGCAGGATCATCGAACCATCTGTGGTGGCAATATTCAAGTCAATGACGAATTGGAAACTTAAAGAAAACAACGTAAAAGACTATGAGGAATTTGGATATGTAGAATTTGAGCGGGATCTTTTTTGGATAGACACAGACAAATGAAGTGTCTCAGAATAAAAAGAAACGTACTGTAAATATTTTGAAATCGCGCCAGGAGCTTTAACTAAGTCCAATTTAATTTTGAATTTTCTAATGAGCTTTTGGACCCTTAGTGGTTCAATTCCACTCAAGGACGAGTGTTTCCACCCCCGACCCACCCATTTCGGATGTGCTGATAGTGTTGCGGATGTTGTCATGGAACGTAAAAGCGGAGAGAAAATTTCAAATTCCGGACTAATCAGCTGCATTTAATTTCATATTAATAGCGTCGAGAAAGGCATGAATCCAACGTTTTCTCTTCCACCTCAACTATGAGTTAAATATTAAGGTAGACTAAGCTTTCTAGCCTTGAGTGGTAACTTGCCAAACAGAAAGAAAACACTGAATTCGAAACCGTGTATAATGCAAGTTGAACCTGCCAACAAACTTCGTATGGTAATTCACAGAAAATAAATTTGAATCTGAGAAGAAATATGAACGCCTACGTCCGGCAAAGACAAGGGACTTTTTTTTTAATCCTCGAAAATAAACCGCTATCGTGAATAATCAGATTCGAGATGTTTCATGATAGCGCCAAAATTCTCGATCGGAATTTGGATCGGCTGAAATTCCTGGCAGGCGGCCAAATCCATAAATTCGGGTGGAAAAAACATGCTTTTGCAATTTGTGCGCAACGTCGAATGCGTCACATGCGATCCATTTTTTTCAGATACGTACCAGTCATCAAGCACCACAAAAGTAAGTATTTATGTATATACTCAAGACCAAAAAGCGGTTTACTACCACATTGAACACAGTGGAACACCGGATAAGCAATGTCGAATCAGCTTATCAGAATGTGCGTTAAGATGGGTAGATTGAGTTTCATTTATTTCTGTGATAGCGTCATCTTATTGGGGTGCAGCTTTTTCACTCAATAATAAAAATAATAGCTTAAAGCCGCAGAATGGATGAAAAAGAAACTCCAAAAAACGTAACTAGGAAGAAAAGTCGTCTTGGTAATTGCAAGAGAAAAAAGAAAAGGAAATGATCGCGCGACATTGATATGGTTGCGCAGAGGACATTTGAAAAGTGAAACTGAATTTATATCAGTAAGAACACAGAACATTACTGCAATTTAAAAAGTATTGGCTCTGAGATAGGGTGGACTAAATAGTAAACCCAGCTTATTTTAGAAATATGAAAGGAAAGCATCAATCGACCGAGAATAAAAAAAATGAGTTGGCTCTGATAAATAAAACTATAGAAATGGCTGATTTAGAAATGGGTCGAATTTCAACTTGACGTTGCAATCTGTCTTATTGAATATAATAAAAACAGTAATTCTAGAAATTAATTATTCAAAGGATTCCTGAAGAGAATTGAAAATTTGGAAATCCAAAGATATAGTGACACAGCTCAGCCGAGTATATTACTAAAACCAACTAAAATAATTTAGAAACTGCTGGATTGATTTGATTTTACGGTTTATCAACCAACGCAGATTATTTAAATCCAGAAAATATTTTTAGATTGTGAGAATTTCTTTGGACATAATAATAATTTACTAATACATGACCTCCTGATTAACCTCTAACTGGGATAGGGGAGACGAATTGCATTCAAATCTTTACCAAATGTAAGCGAATATAACTAACACGATTAGAATTGGGACTCGGCTCTCCAAATTCCAATTCCGAGCCTTTATAACTCAATCCATCCGGCTACCCAAGCTTACAGTATCTTTTATTCACAAGCATATGCAAAAAAATCCTATTTATATATATAAAATATTTATTAAATATTATTTTTATATTTTTAAACCTATAGACCAAATAAAACCAGCGCAATTTTTCAGAGACGCCTATATATATATATATATATATATATATATATATATATATATATATATATATATATATATATATATATGTATGTATTTATTTATTAATAAACATACATATTAGCCCTCACCGTAAGTGCGACTCTGAGTTTCATGCAGGGAGCAATCTTCAGATGCTTAGTATGAACTGCCCGTTACAAAATTTTGAATTTTAATATATCTGGTTATGACAATGTTGGGGTAGTAATAAATTAAGCATATAAATCAAGGGGGGAGTTCATATTCCAGTCGAATCCATTACATTCACTTAGGTGATAATACCCTTGGGAAAGGTGTGAATCCTCTTCTTCTCACTTCAGCTATGGGTAAATAGCAGGACAGATTGGGTTCTATAGCCTTGGATGGCAACTGGTCTTGGAGAAGGAAAACTCTAAATTCAAAACCTGCGGAAAGTCGTTTGGGTACCTTGTGGCACTTAGTGCACCAAGTCTCTGTATTCGTCCCTTCAAAAAGTGTGGATGGTCCTGCACGAAACCTTCACAACTAAAATCAAATCTCATGTGCTGTTGTCGGGCTGTCGGTTTCCTAGGAACTGATCTGCTTGACCCTCATAAGTCGAATTCAACGAGAGAGTGTATATATATATATATATATATATATATATATATATATATATATATATATATATATATATATATATATATATACACATATTTATATCTACACATATACACATACGCATATGCATATATACACATACAGAAGCAAGCAAAAATATATAAACCTACACAGCAACAAAAAAATTAAACAGACCAAATATAAATATATACATACATACACATACATACATATATACACGCATATATATATATACACATACATAAATATATGTATATATATATATATACATATATAATCTTAAACATACATATTACAAAACATATACAAACACACGAATATATACACACATACACACATACATATATATATATATATATATATATATATATATATATATATATATATATATATATATATACATAAATAGGTATATGTAACATAAATCTACACATATTCTAACAATATTATCTTATTGACTATAAATTGCATTTGAGTCCATGATTTTAAAATGTAACAAGAAACAATTGTTGATTAAGTCTATAAGCAATTAACAAACTCTTATCAAACAAAATATATTTCTAAACCTCATCAAGAAACATTTCCCCAACCGAGAAATATATATATATATATATATATATATATATATATATATATATATATTTGGTTTGTTTACTTTTTTAAGTTGCTGTGTAGGTTGATATATTTATGCTTGCTTCTGTATGTGTATATATACATATGCGTATGCGTATGTGTTATGCGTATATGTGTAGATATATATATATATGTATATATGTATGCGTGTATATGTATATATGTGTGTATATGTTTGTGTATAGGTTGGCTTTTCTGTACGTCTGTCTGTCGTGACGAATGTGTGTACAGTGTACACATATATTTCCAGGGTAGTTCTTATTTTCTTTCACCTAATGTACAATAAGGCGTATATAGACATATATGAAAAAAATATTTTTGTATATATTTGTGTGCTTGGAATTTTCGTTTTTTATATATTAGATGGTGTTAATTTTATACGTATATATCTGTTTTAATGCCCGTTCTTTCCATATTGTTTGTTTCTCTTTTCTTTTATACCATTTTTATCTATGTGTATTTGCCCGTATAAGTTATATTCTAATAAGTGGTTAGAATTTATTTAATAACACCTTCAGTCTTGAATATTTCTTGGGTGGTGTATCGGAGTGTCTATGTCAATGTATGTGGGTATATGTACGTGTCTTTATCGGTGTCTATGTGTATAGTAACTTGCATGTACATTTCATTGTGTATGTGTGTAGTTTTAATTTTTTTTATTTTTTGTAAAAGGTCGTGCAAATATTTCCTGTCTAGTCAGTTTTGTGTGTGTGTATATATCTAAATATGTGATTATGCATTATAATCTGATTGTGTATGTATTTTCTTTCGCAAGATTTCACAATCCCATGCCTACACTTGTATCTATGTTGTCATTAAGTTAAGAGCAGTCGATCTTAACGTTTATTCCAACGTAATTTCAATAGAAACAAAATAAATAGTATAACATATTTATTTTTTCCTCAATAATTTTAAAATTTTAAACTTAATAGAGATGAAATTTACATTTTAAAATGGGTAGATTTTAAATTTAATTTCAAATTTTATCGTACAATTTAATACTTATTAGTTAGAATAAATTCTATTTTAGTATAACCCCAACATTAAAGCATTTAATAGTAATTATAACCTTACTTCGTTGTCAAGTTTTTTTTAATGCTTGTATTTTGATTGGTCATTCCAGTTCATGTAACAGCGTTTACCCTTATGAGGGGGGGTTAATTAATTTGAACCTTTTAAAACTCTTTATTCTACAATCTACATTCAACATCATAACTTGATAAGACACCAGAGGTGTTAAAACAAAATGGCTATTTTTATAGTGATTTTATAACATATTTATGCTGTAATTTTTAAATAATAATTATATTCGCCCTACATTGTATTGAGCAGTCTTTTAAGAATAGTAATTCTTGGTTACTGGAATTTATTCCGTAATACACCAATCCTATACTTGGATATATATATATATATATGTGTGTGTGTGTGAAAATATGTAGAAAATAGGAAGGAACTGGTTAGGTAAATAATCCAAAGTCCCTTAGTATATTAGTTATTATTTTTTAAAAATAGTGCTCGATACAAAAGTAGAGCATAAATATAATTATTTATTTAAAAATATGATTCCAAATCGTGACATAAGAAGTCCCATGTTTCAAAACAAGAGCCGAAAACTTCAATATAATTATTTAAATTATTTAAATTAAATTGAGTTAAAATAAGCTCTGTTCCATCTTCAAGCGAAATTTCTTCTACCCAACTTAAACAATTCGCCCTAGCTGTTACCATGGAAATTTTGATTTCAATTTTTAAAACACGTAAATTTCAGAAACACGTTATTCCCAAAAAAATTTCGCTTAAATAATTATATTGAAGTTTTCGGCTCTTGTTTTGAAACATGGGACTTCTTATGTCGCGATTTGGAATCATATTTTTTTTAAATAAATATATATATATATATATATATATATATATATATATATATATATATATATATATATATAAACACATTCTACACCTTTCTTACCATAGCTCAATAAGATCTCATTTAAATATTCATGGAGACCTACCGGACACTATTTGGAACATACTTCTTGACAAAACTAATATAATAGCATCATGTACATGCGAAATAAGGCTAAAAATAATGAAAGCCTTATTAATAAAAACAAAAAAAAAACACTTAATAATATTATCTATGAACACGGACACAATATTTTGACCGTGTTTTGAAAAATGAAAACATTATATAACTCCATACATGCCACAAACTATTTCTTCTTTATCAGTTAAAATATTTAATCCTTGAAAATGGCTAAATGTACAACAGAAAGCCCTCGGAAAAAACGTATATTCGGACAGTTTTTATACAACATGTCATATGAAAAGAAAAATAATTATTAGATTGCATGAGAAATTGTATAAAAAACTAAATAAAAGCACCTTGTCTGTCGCATTCAATGAAATGTGCATGAAAGAAGGATTGCTGCCTAAATACACAAATATATAATAATGCAAATGTTAAATTTAAATACAAATGCATATTTCTCCTATTTGTTGAGGAAAATCATTCATTTCTTTCCTATTTGAAAGGTTTCGCGAATAAATGTTCTAGAGCTATGATTATTGGAATTTTAAGAATAAATCCTATTTATATATATATATATATATATATATATATATATATATATATATATACAGTGTAACCCGGATATAAGAGAGTTGTCGGGACCGGAGAAGAAGTCTCTTATATCCGGGTTTGGTCTATTTTGTTTAGGTAAGTATGGGAACACTTTGGGACCAGAGAAAATCTCTCTTATATCCGGGTTACACTGTATATATATATATATATATATATATATATATATATATATATATATATATATATATATATATATATATATATATATATATATATATATATATATATATATATATATATATCATATATATATACATAAAATATATATATATATATCATATATATATATCATATATATACATAATATATATATATATATATATATATATCATATATTTATATATATATCATATATATATATATATATATATATATATATATATATATATATATATATATCATAGGTTGTGTTTATACTTGATTCCACATACAGTCCGTTTATGCCCGACTCAACATTAACCCACCCGGTCGCTGGTCCCTTTTCAGTGGATGTTCTCTCTGCAGGCCATAAAATCGGTGCAATCTGGGCAATGCTAACAGGGCGGAGATATATATTAACAAAGCTAGATGAAAAAGCTACTTATAGGAGGAAAAACACGTGCCGGATATAACAGATATCGAACAAAAAATATTTACCGTAAGTGAGATATTATCGGACTGCTTTGTCGTGGAACCTTTCAAAACATTTTTGTGGCACTGTAGCCAGAGGTCGTCCTATTTGTCTCCAGATGGCCAGACATTAGTTTTGGACGTCGTTCAGAACAAAACAGATATTGTTTCACCATTTTGAAATGTTTTTAATGACGGTGTTCGTTACCCAGTGAAGGGACGAGAGGTCCATTAATGAACGTCAGTCAATATCAGAGTTTATAATGGACGTCATGATAGGAAACAGAATTTTGAAAATAACACCCGTCTCGCTTACTTGGTCGTAGCTCAGAAGGATAGAGAAACATGTTAAAGGTTTAGAAATATCTTTATATGGAGTCAATTTAGAAAAACTTGGAGAGTGTTCAGCAGTGAAAAAATATTTGTTTCTTATTTTGGAATGTCTCCGTTCATATGTTTGTTTGGCCACCTTTTGAATTCGATAACCTATTATGGGTGTTGTGGTGTAAAGGATATCGGCTGGGATTGAGAAATCAGAGAGCCGAGTTCGAATTTACTTGAAAAAAAATACCCTTGAGAAAGGTATGAATCGATCTCTCCTCTTATACCCCTATATCATTGACTGGCAAACCAGTCTAGCGCAGAAAGTAACAGCAGCCTAACTCGGAAGATTTTCTGCGAAGTAAAACCCAAGAAACGAGACACGATCGCACAAGTGAGGCACAGAAGGAAGGAAGGAAGGAAAGACAGACTGATTTCTATAGTCTCCGGATTCTATAGCCTTCGTTGGCAACCAGTCTATTGTAAAAAATAACAACAGCCTACTGCGGGAAAATTTCTGCCAAGTAAAACCCAAGAAACAAGATATAATCGCCCAACTGTGCATGGCACGGAAGTAAGTAAGTAAGGAATGAAAGAAGGAAGGAAGGACAGACTAGTTTCTATAGTCTCCGGATTCTGTAGCCTTGTTTGGCAACCAGTCTATCGCAGGAAGAAACGGCAGCCTACTGTGGGAATTCTTCCGCCAAGTAAAACATAAACAATGAGATATGATCGCCAAAGGGTGCATGGCACGGAAGGAAGGAAGAAAGGAAGGAAGGACAGACTGGTTTCTATAGTCTCTGGATTCTATAGCCTTGGTTGGCAACCAGTCTACCGTAGAAAATAACAACAGCCTACTGCGGGAAGATTTCTGCAAAGTAAAAGCCAATAAACAGGATCTGATCGCTAAAGTGTGCATCACCCGGAAGGAAGGTTGAAGGGAGAATAGACTAGGTTTTATAGCCTTGTTTGCCAACCAGTCTATCGCAGAAAGAACCTGCTGCGGGAAGAACTTTTCCCTAGTCATGAATCGAAAGAGCCATGATTGCCCACGTGGGACTTAACTGACTGATCTTTTTATAGTTGCGCTCTGCCATATTATGTAAATGTTTCACAAACTCCAACCATTAGAATATTTATTTGGTGGGGAGAAAAATGGGTTCATATAATTAAATAAATTATATTAAAATATTAACCGAATTACCTCACCTTGTATAACTCATTTATGCGGATGTACAATCCATGAAATAAGAGAGGTATGCAAGGAGTGACAATATGGCGATTAATCTGTAGAAGAAGATACAGCCTCTGATAAAGAGGCGATGCGAGCTCTGACAATTTACCATTTAACTCCAGTGAAAAACTGATATATGCCAAAATTCCATCAAAGCTGAGCGGAAGTTTGACCAAATATGGAGGAGAAAAATAAGATGAATTCCAGTTTAGTCTTAGTGAAAGATATGTTCTTAACAAAATAAATAACATAAAATAGCAAAAACAAAGATAAAAAAACTAATAAAACAAATTGTTGTAAGCTAGGAAGGGTTACTGAATGAGGAATAAACAAAACGGATGTTGAAAATGAAATGGTAATCTTTATAACATCAACAAAATACAATACTCGCCAGCGGCGTGAAGTAGGTAAACCACTGCTAGTGGTGGACTACTAAGACAGCCAATTACCTCCATTTACAATAGTGTCCAACATATTTATGAGGATTTGGACATACGCATTAGTGTTCATAGACACGGTATATAACATAAACAAATAATTCTGGGTAATATTTAATTCAAGAATTTGGGAATTTATACCTGTAACTATAAGGCATAAACAATCAACTAATTTACAAAAATAGAAAAAAACTCTTCGAGAATCAACGATGAAAATACGTCATCCAGAACACTCGGATAAATCCCGACTATTATATCTACTTCTACCATGTGTAAACAACAAATATAAAAATAAAGAAATACACGTTACAAATGAATAATAATTATTATTCATCAATGAACCTCACGACTACGACATCTACTACGACTAGTCATAAACACTACGATATTGAGTGAAATAAATATAAAGACGTATGAAGCTATATGACTTATAGAAATGACGTGTGTTGATTAGCTTTTGTAGCCAAAATGTAAGGTGTCCTATTTTTTTTAAAACGGTATTTTTTTATCGTCTACCGGCTTAAATATTCGAGAAATCTCAAAGAAAACTGCCCACTCCGACAGGATTCGAATCTGCGTCAGCCATTGCAAGAGGAAATAAAATACTTAAAAAAAGGAAACAGAATGTCCACTGGAATATGTTTATCCACTATAAATTCTGTTTAAAGTCTTAGAAATATGTCTGATTAATAAATGCAATACATCTTTAGAAATAACTTTGTTTGTGTTTCGGATACGAAACAAAGCAGTGATAAAATTTTGGGTAACTAAACGAGAAGGATGGGCTTAAAAGGCAATATAGAACGACGCTGTCCCTCATGGAAGAGTTGCTTAAAAACGTGTTGAATCTTATATATATATATATATATATATATATATATATATATATATATATATGCAGGCTTCGCCCAAACGCTATCGCATCGCAAAGTAAGATATATTCACTACTTGAAATCTTTGAAATAAAATTTTTAAATGAACATTTCTTTAATAAATTGGCTTGTTATAGTGAAGGAAAGTTTTACAAATAGATGCCAACTTGTTGAAGACCAAGTAAAATGCAAATTTCAAACGCTTTTCTGTACTATATAAGACGAAATTCCGAAACAAACTTTTGATATGAATATCGAAACAATCCTCGAATAAAAGAGCAGTAATGAAGGACAGTTAATTAATGAAATAAACTTTTTAAAATCAATATTCAAAATAGCTAAACCTGAAAAGTAATATTGCCTAGAAGTAGATAATATATAATAAAGATATTGAGCCCCGGGCGTGTAAATTGCTATAACTCGGATCTCAGGATTCGCATTTATTCATATAGATTCCCTAATGAACGTTTTACATAATTTTCTATTATGTTTCTTTTGCTCTTCAAATGTTGAATGTATAACTAATTAGAATTTTATATTCTCCCTTTTTTTCACTATATTAATTTATCTTATAAATTGTCCCCTGTTCTGTCACCCATGAAATGAAAATAATTGTACGTAAAATACAGATCTACGTACATCAAGTCGTCTTGAAATTAAGTGTCAGCAGAAGAATTATCGCTGAACTTTTAAAACCTAAGCTTAAACATTAATTCAAAACTTAAATGCAGCGATCAGTTTTGACTTCTGTAGTTTATAGATGCCTATCACATCTACAACTCCCTGGCTATTGTGACGATTGCCAAACCAAGAGTCCTCCACAGGAGCTAGCTTAAAAGCTACCCGATAAGGCAGTTTTAAGATAGTAAAAAAAAAAATATATATATATATATATGTGTGTGTGTGTGTGTGTGTGTGTGTGTGTGTGTGTGTGTGTGTGTGTGTGTGTGTTTATCGAGAGTGATACCTCAACATAGATGTACGTTTGACAAATTTTACGTTAGAATATTTACTTGTTTTGTAGATATAATTGCTGATACTAGGGTATATATATATATATATATATATATATATATATATATATATATATATATAAACGAATAACGGACCATGCCTAAAAACACACGTAAACCAAGAGATAGCTTATTCCTAAAATTTCGCCTGAAGATGAAACGGGACTAAACACCTCAATTCTACTTACTTTTAATATAATAAGTCATGCCAAGTTCATTGTGCAGAATATTCTCAACACTCTTGATATGCTAATAGCATTAGCTATCTGATTTATAGATCATTAGCTGTAATCCATCAACTTGTGGTGAATACGGTCAATATTTGCCTCGCTGGAGGCAACTGTAGGACGCCCAGAATATGGGTAATCTTCAAGAAGCTCCCTTCATCTTCTAAATTCAACCACACACCTTTGCACTCTTGATAAAGCTGGAGAGCCATTCCCTAATGTAACAATGATGTCAGAATTAATGTATTTTTTCTGCAAGTATTTTGTCCATTTTCAAAAGAAGTTGCTACTAGCTATATTTTTAGTCTTCTTGAAACAGTCAGATGTGAATGTATCGGGAAAGAAACATTGTGGTTATTAGTCGCCATCTATTAAGCCCTGGGCATCCACAAAATATCTCATTTGAAAATTGTAAAGAAATTTTGATAGAAACTTAAAGACAGACCTTGGCAGTTGATTTTAATAAAACTTGATGATATGTGAGAAAACGACACTGACACTCACACACACATACATACATACATATATATATATATATATATATATATATATATATATATATATATATATATATAAGTGAACATTGAAGTCAAAACTCAGAGGCGACAGGCTGTTTCATGCTAGGCGGCCTGACGATTGCCTCTAGCATGAAACAGCCTGGGGCCTCTGAGTTTTGATTTCAATGTACACTCTTATACTTATATTTACATACGCTCTATCTCTGATATTGAGCACTTTATCCCATAAATATAGCTCACATTAAAACGATATTTCTTCATATATATATATATATATATATATATATATATATATATATATATATATATATATAATATTATATGTATATATATATATGAAGAAATATTTTTTTTACTGTGTATATATATATATATATACATTAAAACTATATTTCTTCATATATATATAATATTATATATATATTATATATATATAATATTATATATAATATATATTTAATATATGATATATATAATATATATATAATATTATATATATAATAAAATATACATAATATATATTTAACACACACACACATATATATATATATATATATATATATATATATATATATATATATATATATATATATATATATATATCAAGCTGCGATTAGTAAATTGTCGTCATATTATATTTTTAATTTTGGGTATATACGTTTATTGTTTGTTTTGTCGACTGCACAATATAATAGGGTCAGTTGGGCACCATCTGCGAGAAAGAATTGCCTTGAGGAGTATATGCCTCCCTGGGTCAAGAGGGTGGATGATAGAACATCCTATGTCTGACAATAGGACTGCACCATACCACACAAGCAAAAGAACTCAGTCATGGCTGTCAGACAATTTCTGCGACCACATTAGCCCTTACATCTAGCTACCTAACTCCCCAGACACCCCCTGTTTATTATGTGTGGGGTGCAGTCGAATCAGGGACCAGCAAAACTCCTTGCCACTACAAAGATAAACTGAAAGCAAGGATTATGGCAGCATTCACCAACTAAAAAAACAGACCGTCCAGAAATTTGCAGGAGATTCCGAAGTCGTCTGCTGGCCGTGGTTGAAGCCAATGGCGATTTTATTGAATATTTACTCTTTCGTACTTCAGGATATTTTTGTGTAATTTTGGTAAATATATCTGTTAAAAATATATATATATATATATATATATATATATATATATATATATATATATATATATATATATATATATATATACACGGTATGCTATATTCATGGGTTAAAGTTCTCAGTATCAGGGATAGAGTGTATGTAAATATAAAAGTCAATACCCTGATGCGACAGTGTGTTTCATGCTAAACGCAATTGTCAGGTTTTATTATCAAATTAACACCAGTAATTATTTTTCTTTAAAGCAGAAAATAATTACCTCATTTAAGCTAATTCATTTGGTTTCATATTGCTTTTTGCAAAAGTTATTTTATGCTTAAACTGTATTTTTTTAACAATAAAGTAAAAGAGTAAAGACAGAGATTGATTTCATGAAAAAATATTCTTAATTCAAAAATAAATGTTTCTATGTATAAAGTTGTCTTTAATGTCCTGTCTACAACAGAAAAAATATATATAATATAATATGAAAATATGAATATTTTTGAAAGCATAAATATTTCTGAAAAATTTAAGTTTAGTAAAATTCTTATTAATAAGAAATAATTCAACAAACAGAATATTTTTGAAAGCATAAATAATTTTTAGAAAATAAAATTTTAGAAAATTAAATTAAATAGTTTAGTAAATTTTTTATGATCTCCACCCCAGCATGTTTAAAACGATTGTGTATAGTTAGAATATTTTGTTTGTTTTTGCATTCATTTTAAAAATTTAATATTTAAATTTTAAAAAAATATTAATTTCAATGAAATGGTAAAAGAATTCAAAAATTTCCCGATTTAAAATATCGCAGAAAATTACTTATATGCTTGTGGTATATCTGGTAATATTAAAACTACCACCCCACAAAATATCTACGAGAATTTATTCTATTGTGTTTTTACAATTTTTTTTTTTCGAATATTTGAATAAATATATAATTATGTTTTTTCAAATAATTGTATTTAATTGTTCTCTTTCGTTTAAATTTAATTTTTGTATTAATATTCATGTTACTTTTTTAAAGTTACGCTTTTATTTACTATAGATATGTAAAGAAATACAAGAAAATAAAAATTTTAAGAAATACGCATAGCGTTTCGAAATTATCAACAGAATAAAAATTAAAAACGAACGGGAATAACAATTATTCCCGTTCGTTTTCCCTTTTTAATTCTGAGAATTTCGAAACGCTTCCAAATGCATTCTAATGCAATTATTACTCATTTTTAATTTTAAAATATCTTCGCAAATACAAATCATACGATTATAATTTTTTTTTTCAAAATGTTGTTTGGGTGATACTGAGTTTGTATATATATTTATTTGTAGTTACTTATTGTAGTTTTTTTTACTTTTAGACGGACAAACACAGATGACTGACTATATATATATATATATATATATATATATATATATATATATATATATATATATCAAATTCTATTTCCAGCGTCAAATGAAATGAATAAAGGAAAAAAAAACTAAATGAAATCGGTTAGACTATATACTGAAGCACATAAATAAAAAAAATGTAATTAAAACTTAATATTTTAGCATCCCGTTCAATCTTGCGCTATATATATATATATATATATATATATATATATATATATATATATATATATATATATTATGTGTGTGTGCGTAGATGTATAATACTAAAATTCTAGCTTGTATGTATGCTTATCCAAGAGATACACTTTAAATGATGTATTCTATTAGCTTATTGTAACTTGAACCAATTTAGGTGAATATCGTACCTTAGACCCCTGCCGATTGAAGTGCCAGATTTCATTAAAATCAGACAAGTTCTTGAGCAAGAGCCGTTTTTCTGTTTTTCCGGTATTTTTAATAGGAAATTCACCATTTGTGCTCGATACACATTCTTATATAAATCTGCGTATGTAAACAAACACTTGTATATTATATTCCAACAATTATGTGTGTGAAAAATAATAAGCATGCATAATACATTATGACAACATTATTAAATAAATTCAAATATACGTTTATACAATTCACTACACGACATTAGAACTTTTTTATAAACAAATATCTCAGATGTTTGGTCACTACTTGATAGGTGAAGAGGCTTCGTAGTTGTGCCATTGTAAATCATTATCTATATACCTGAAAACATGTGTCACCTGAGTTGATTGTAAATAAATAAATAGATATATGCTAATTCACCGACGTTACCTATGCTGGAATAAATGTGAGGAAGAAATAAGTATGTATGATAAAATATACAATAATTATTTTGAAATAATATTACGTAGAATAAAAATGAAACTAAGTGAACAAAAAGGAGGTATCCGCACTTTATGTAATTTCAATAAATATGTATCTTCGTAAAGAGACAGTTATTTTTTTTTTTGTTTTTTTTTATTTTTATTAAATGTAATTCAACTTTCAAAATTATAATATGATAAATTCTAAAATTGGAAGAAATTGTTACCTCAGAGCTACTCTCATTTGAATCGAAAGGCCTTTAGTGTGATATCAGTTTACAATTCAATTCTCAAAAAGGTGAAACTTTTTCTCACAGGGCAGAGTTTACATTAAAGCGATGTTCCAAATTCAAGCTAGGTTATTGTCCTGAAACAATGATAGACCCGCGTCATTCTTGTATGGCTCATTTATATTTTTAGTCCGAAAATCTGTTGTTTGATAATTTAACATCTATCATTGAGTTTCCAGCTGAATTACATTAAGAAAATAATTTAAAGTGGCGAATACACATTTGTTTGTCTAATTACCAAATACATCATTTCGAATATGATAAAATATTATGCACTGATTAAATACATATAATGAAATTAATAATCAGTTCATAGTAACTAACTATGTTTAAGTCTGCCACTTCTGATAAATGAAGTGTTTTATGTGGAATTAATGGTAAAACAATTGCATTTATTTCAATGACAACATACTAATAATTTTAATATGTTAAAAATTTTTGTCATTTTTTTTTCAGTTGTTTTGTATATCAGGGGCTGTATTTTTTCGCAAATTCTGAAAGTCTTTGCATTTATTAATTTATTATTGCTTTTGATTTGAGCAATATTGTATAATGTGAGTAATAATTATTATTACAATAAGTTTTATTGCAAATACAATTTACAATATGTACAATTAATAATAAAATTGATAATATTGTTGCCTCAACATTTTGTATAATGTACTGCTTTTACATTGAACCCAACGGGATTATGGGTGAATGGGTGATCGTGTGTATATATATGTATGTATATATATATATGTATATATATATATATATATGTATGTATGTATGTATGTATGTATGCATGTATGTATCTTATGGGTGGTCTAGTATATATATATATATATATATATATATATATATATATATATATATATATATATATGTGTGTGTGTGTGTGTGTGTGTGTGTGTGTGTGTGTGTGTGTTTAACAATACTATTTCGCACACATCCTTAGCAGATAAGTAGATAAATTCTTTTTTTTCATTTTAAGTCCACTTAATTGAGTTTCCTAGGAATTTTGTCTCCAGTCCATCTTTGATTCAACTTAATTGTCAGAGTTTTCAGCATTCCTGTCTCCAGCCTGCCTTTGAATTGGCAAACATAAAATTTTGTCAATGATCTTACATAATCATAAAAGTAGAGACATTTGAAGAAACTGACCACCCATCTAGCTTTTTGGGCGGTCTAATTTTCATTAGCACAGGTGGTCGGATAAGGGGAGGGACCCCAGCTACTATCCATATAAGCAGAGAGAGTCATTGAGTGAGTAGGTGAACAGCAGTCAAGAAGAGACCAGAGAGCAGTGAGAAACCAGCAGTCGCCTGGGCGGTCAGTGAATGTAAGGGCCCTCTTTCCGTGGGCGGAGGTTAGTGACATAGCAGTGTACTTCTCGAAACTAAAAAAAGATTAGGCGTCTAAGTGAGAAATCGTATTGTTAATATTTCCCAACCAGTGTCTATAAAAGCATTTGTCATCATTCTTTGTTGAATTCTTTCACGGCCAAGGAGACAAACCGGTGTATATAGCGAGTCGGGTGTGTATGTCTCCACCACAGGTTGTGCAGTGATCGACGTGCGAACTAATTCGTCACACACACACACACACAAACACACACAAACACACACATACACACACACACACACACACACACATATATATATATATATATATATGTGTGTGTGTGTGTGTGTGTGTGTGTGTTATTTTTACACTGATCGTTTCCAGGTGTCTAATCAGGTTCAGTACTTATATATTCCACAGTGATCCCAATAAAAAAATAAAATTAATCATATATCATACTAAATTGAACACAACCAACTTAATTATACGCAATAACTCTTCCCCGCCAATAAGTTTTTTTGGAAAAAAACAACGTTGTATATCAGTTTGAATGTCCTTTGGGAGATTGTATCTGACAGAAAAATAAGTGCATATTTTGGTTTGACTACTACAATGTCATCAAGACGTCTTACCAATCATTTATCAGATACAAGGTCTATTTGCACATCTAAAAACACATTACAGTCCACCTTCACAATAGAGGAAAATACTTGTATGTAATACACCACGAAAATAATAAGCAAAAACCTCAAATTCTCGAGTCCCTCTATATAAAAAATCAACCAAGCAACCCTCAACAAAATATATTACGAATATAGCACCAATATACTAAATTGCATATAATATTTAATATCATTTTACATTTCTACGAATTTCCTGTCAGCTGCTTTATATTGAAACGCTTGTTGTTCAAAATGGTTCCCAAACTACAACGGGTGAATTTAAAATTGTAAAATGAATATAACAGAGCGCGGTTGCGCGTGTTTTTTAAAAAATCACCATCACAACAGAATGCAATTACAATATCTTTGTCTTTGTAATTTACCCCTGAAGATGATCTTGAGGAAAAAAAAAACAAAAACTAAGGACCTTCTTTGGAAGGCGCCGTATTTTTTTTTATAACCCAAGTACTTTCATCTTAACATCAAGAAACTAATTAGACAATAGGACAGAATCAGTATAAAAATAAGTAGACACCATATGACTACATTATTAAATGAAACATGCTTGAATATATATATATATATATGTGTGTGTATATGTGTGTGTGTGTTTGTGTGTGTATGCATATATATATATATATATATATATATATATATATATATATACATATAAATGTATATGCGTAAAATGTGTATATTTATATATATATAAATATATATATATATATATATATATATATATATATATATATATATATATACAGTGTAACGGATATAAGAGACCCGGATATAAGAGAGATTTTCTCTGGTCCCAAATTAGAGCCTGTGTTAATGTATATAAAATAGACCAAACACGGATATATGACAAATCCGGATATAAGAGACTTCTTCTCCGGTCCCGACAACTCTCTTATATCCGGGTTACACGATATATATATAAATGTATATAAATGTATTATAAATGTATATACATATAAAAGTGAACATTGAATTCAACGCTCAGAGGCAACAGGCTGTTTCATGCTAGACACAATCGTCAGGCGATTGCGTTTAGCATGAAACAGTCTATCGCCTCTGAGTGTTGACTTCAATATTCACTTTTATACTTACATAAGCTCTATCTCTGATATTGAGCACTTTATCCCATAAATATAGTACACCTTAAAACTATATTCCTTCATATATATATATATATATATATATATATATATGATCGAAATAAAAGTATAAAATTTAATATTACAAGACATATTAAAACAATATTAAATAATAATAAAAAAAAAAAAAATCAACAACAAGGGGAGGGGGGAAGCAACCGGTTTCGCTCCCGCTCGTCAGGCTTCCACGGGAGATTCAAAATTAAAACAGAGAAATGTACAATAAGAATAGGTGGAAAAAAAAAATTACGCATATATATATATATATATATATATATATATATATATCGAAAACAGAGTGCTGTGTTAATAAAACACTGCTTGATGTAATAAAACAGAGCTATTAAATATAGATTAATAAATATACATATTATCCCTCACCAATAGCACAACTCGTAGAGCGTGTGTTAATTTCTATAAAATGTCTATAAAATGTCTATATAAATATGGGGGTTGGATTGAAGGCAAATGAAGAAAGATTTTAGGGAAAAGGGTAGATTTTGAGAGACGAAATCGAAATCAAAGTTTCAAGCTGGAATTCGACTCTAATCTACCGATGCATATCCGATGCCAGCATCAGAACAAAATGGCCTTTAACAAACACTGTCATTTCTACTTTTTATTTTTCCTTATCTCTCTTTCTCTCTTTATCTCTCTGTGGCTTGATTAGTGTGGTCATCGCTGACCATTCATCATTTTAAAAACAATTTTGGCCACTCCTCGAACCCGTTCAGCCTTTGTTACAAGGTCTATGTTTCGCTGCATTGTTCAGTACCAAACAGAGGCCATTGTTTTCTCGCAGACATTTTGGTTCCTTACATTTTCGCTTTTGCTCCAAATTATTTGTTGTTGGTGTCTGGGGCGTAAATGGAATCATTCGGCTGTCGAGTCTCATTTCAGAGTTTATGTCAGTTTAAGTGATTAACGATCGAAACTTTATTAATTAAGAAAATGGGTTTCATTATAGTGAAACGTTTTTTCAATGTTTTCTTCATTCAAAAAACAATTCTGAAATTAAATTTACGAAAACATTAAAAAAAATTTGTCAATTCAGTATAATGCCATGACAATAACAAAAATTATCTATCGATTGAAATACCCACCCATATATTATATATATATATATATATATATATATATATATATATATATATATATATATATTGCGAATTAAATTTCTGGCGTACTGTGTCCGACCACGACTGTCAGTTTAATGTTTTAATGTTTTTACACAATCGTCAGGCGGTCTGCAGATGTAATACGAAAATTGGTACCTTTCTTCCCCTAGGCAAGCCTGATATGAAAAAAAATATGGCTGGTATGTGCATATTATGCACAACCAAACTCGCCTAGAGGGCGGGGAAGCACCCATCCGGCCAAAACCAAATAGAGCCGTATATACAAAATTTTACCACCTAAAAAAAAAATAAATAGTTTTCCGGTGCGACAAAAAAGTGCTCAATGCTACACAGAACAATGAGGCCACGCGTACTAGGAGACTAATACTTTCAAACAAAAAATGTGCTCACCAGAGCCGGTGAATTTTGAAAAGCTATACCGTTTTATGTGGTGTGGGGTACTTTTCTTTCCGGTGTGCATTCACAACAGACTCATTTTAAGAGCTGCTTATTTCTTATACAGTTGCCACACGCTATTGACATCAGTGTCAACCCTTATACCTATACACACTCTAGGCAGAATATTTAGCACTTTTACTTATAAATATGGCATACATTCAAACTATATTTTAATATATATATATATATATATATATATAATAGTGCCTTTCTCAGTCTCTCTAAACACTTCTTTCTGCTCAGTTATATATATATATATATATATATATATATATATATATATATATATATATATATATATATGTAAGCAAATATATGGATATAGATCCGACAGTATAAAGAAAAATATACTGAAAAAAACAAACAAAAATCCTAATATGCGATTATGCTGTTTTAATGTTTAATGTCAACGTCGAACGTTTCGGTCTAATAGACCATCTTCAAGACATATTCATAAAACCTAATTAACATAGACCATATACAATACAACATGAAATAGACGATGGACATAAAAGCAATACCAATCCAAACAGAGAACTGAAATCTTTTATAAGATCAGCGTTCCGGTTAAATATGATCACGTCGTCGTCACGTGGGTGATGTTGTGAAAACGTATTCCTAAAATTTGAGTATTTTGAATGAAAAACGAAAAGAATTTTATTTTGATCTAAAACTTATATGGACGTTTGTCGAGCATTAATCTTGCTAGAAAAGGGGAAATATTAAAGAAGCCAGGTCTAGTGTACACCGTGCGTGAGATAAATATTATGCCTGCTTCATAAATCCACCTAAGATTTTTATCATGAAAATATTTTAAAATCTTCACAGAATCAAAATCGAAATTATGATCAGTCGTCGTCGTCGTCGTCGTCGTCTCACCACCCCAGTTCCTTAAATAGCACGTAAGTTACACTCTAGAATTATCTCATAAATAATGGACTATTTCATTTTGGTCGCGTGGAAAAACAGAAAAGGCATATCAGAGACGCTGTTTGGTTTTAGTAAGAAAAAGAAAGAAACGCCCTGTCAATATCTCATAAGTAATGAACTGTTTCATCGTGATGTCGTGGAAAGACAGAAACGACATATCAGAGATGCGGTTTGATTTCAGTAAGAAAAAGAAAGAAAGAAAATAAAAAGAAAACAACAACAACAAAAAAAAACAGAGACGCCGTGAAAGCTTCACAGATACTATGAGTTATTATAATTCCGAATACATTCTGTTTTTACTAACGTCAAAGTTACTAGTTATGCGTGTCATTAGAATTGCGTGTTTAGCAAATTTACTCCTTTCTGAATCCTGTTGGAATCAATTTCATGTGGCTTCGGTATGACTTCATTTACAACAGTTAAACTGAATTTAAACGTGGATTTTTTTATTATTATAATTGCTGAACACGCAATTTTGCTAACACGCTAACTTCATAACGACTGCAGTAACAGTGAAAAGCGCTCGTATGGATAGAATAAATAGAGGAATACAATAAAAGAAATTTGGAGACTTAATTCCTATTTGAGACAACTTAGTAAAATAAGTAAATAAAATATTGAATAGACAGATTTTATCAGTATTGTTTAATAAAACGTACTGGAAAGAATTATTGCTGCCTAAATACATCCACACACACACATACATATACACACACATATATATTATTTATTTATTTTAGGATATTAAAACGTTAAAAATCGTTACATAATGGCAATTACGTTTCGGCACCATAAATGCGTCTCCTCGGGGCGATGTTAAACTACTAACGAGTGAAAGATTAATTTAATTTCAAAAGCAGAAGTATTCTTCTTTTGAAATTTAACATCGCCTGAGGAGACACATTTTTGGTGTCGAAACATCATTAGCATTATGTAACGATTTTTAACATGTTTTAATATTCTAAAATAAATAATATCTGCCTAATATATTGACCCAGATTGATTTTTAATATAAATCACGGTTTACTGTTGGGGTATATTACGGTACGTTTTTGTTTACACACGCACGCACACACACACACACACATGTTACACACACACACATACACACACACACACACACACACACACACACACACACACATGTTACACACACGCACACATGCTACACACACGCACACATGTTACACACACGCACACGCACACATGTACACACATCCACACACACATGCACACACGCACACACACGCACACATGTACACGCACATGTACACACATACATGCACACATGCACACACGCACACATGCGCACACATGCACACACATACACACACACATCTACACACACACATACACACACACATCTACACACACACAAATCCACACACACACACACATGCACACAAACATGCACACACACACGCACACACGCAAACACACGCATACGCACACATGTACACGCACATGTACATATGCACACATGTACACACACACATGCACACACACATACATATATATATATATTACGTGTATATTTATTTACTTACGTGCAAATTGGAGCTCTAACGATGAGGACTCTTGAAAAACGAAAATTTTAAGTTCCTTCTCATCACTTGATTCCACTCGAAATACCGTATTACAACGTTTAAATGCAGATTAACCAGAGAAATATCTATGGTTGACAGCTTTTCTCACGGCTGGCTTCGAAGGTCACCTTACAGATAACCTTATTAAGCATTGACCCATCTTTGGCTGACCGCCCTGAAATAATATTAAAGCTAAACACAGAACAAAACCGAGATAAATATTTCTGAATAAGTGTTCCTCTTCGTTTCGGTAGATTTATTTTGATATCAGAACGTGGTTTATAGCGCGTGAAGCGGATAGGATGTAAATAGAAACAAAACGTCGATCTGGCTTTTAGGATATCACAGAATTCTCTCCTCTCCTCTTAAATGTAATTTTGCCATTGTGACTGATTTTCTATTTTGTCATTTCCGTTTTATCCATATTTCAGCTGTCCTCTGATACACCCGGGGAATTAAGCAGGCTTTCGTTACATAAACATTAGGCAATCTGAAGACGGCCGGTGATACTTTTGTGTTCTACACAGATTTTGATTTGACACGGTACACATATAGCAAGAGTTTATGAATACATTTTATAAGCATCTGTAATTATCAAGGCTGGAATTTTAAAATGCATCTTCTTTTACTAGCATAATTTAAAGTAAAATAACATTTAAATATTAAATAATTCCAGAAAAAGATGAAAGTATATTCTTTTATTTGCAGTTTTCTTTTCCGCGGTTTTAGTTACCCGCGATTAATCTCATAAATATTCAGGTCTTATGTTTTGGATGAACAAAACAGCCAAGTTAAATAATCTGCTCGAAGCGTATCTTAACGTAATGAAATGACATTATACATATATATATATATATATATATATATATATATATATATATATATATATATATATATCAAGTATGTGGTGCAGTTCAATTTACATTACATGAATCATTCTATATCTGTTTTTTGTATGAATGATTCATGTAATATATATATATATATATATATATATATATATATATATATATATATATATATATAAACGATATAAAACTTATAAACAAAAATATATTCAAGTAATTTAGTAACATAGTTCATTTTTCATAATATGTCATTTGTGTACCTTAAGATACGCTTCGAGCCGATATGAGCGTTCGAGAGAAATCATGAAAAAATTTGTCGTTTAAAAGAAGTAATTTGACCTTGCTAACCGGACGCTTCCTCTGTAGCTAAATGGTATTGCACGTAAGGCTATATGATGGTTCCGTGTAGGATACAGGTTCCATACCTATCGGAGGATGCACAATTTCTATGAGATTTCTCGGACATTCAGACCAGTAAATACTGTTTTTTTTAAACAGAACATTTACTTAAATATTTGTATCTATAAAACCAACGTAAAATATATTAAAATAAATGTCGGACTTGGTCCATTTCAGAATATATATATATATATATATATATATATATATATATATATATATAAAAGTGAACATTGAAGTCAACACTTAAGAGGCGACAGGATCTTTTATGCTAGACGCAATGACTTCAATGTTCACTTTTATATTTACACACGCTCTATTTCTGATATTTAGCACTTTATCCCATAAATATAGCCAACCTTAAGATCATATTTCTTCACACACACACACACACACACACATATATATATATATATTTCTTCCCGAAGCCACTACTCCGTGGAACCGACTCCCAAAAGGATGTTTTCCCGATCACTACAATCTTAACCTGTTCAAGGATAGGGTTAACGCTTATCTTCCACCCCTAAACAAACGAATGGCCTCAAAACGTAACCCTCTACGTCGAGTTCCCCCTGCTCTTGTAAAGGGTGAATTATCAAAATATATATATATATATATATATATATATATATATATATATATATATATATATATATATATATATTATATGTATTGTGTGTTTTGTGAATCTATGTAGGCCAACCGTAATACATTTTAGCTCAAGTCTAAACTTGACCTTGTGTTTCAAATGTAATCTGTCTGTATACCTACCTATTTGAAATAACTGTAAAGTGAACTTATGTCTACATTTTGTCTAACTCAGTGTTATTTTTTCCTATAAAATTTATATTTGACATAAAACATTCCAACAAGTTTTGTTGTATCATTAAATTAACCAACTTAATCAAAGAAGGATTTTAAATGAACGGTGTCTGACCGAAGATTACGCCGCCAAGAACGGATTAGCGAACAAAATCATTCATGCGTATTCGCCTTTTCGCTGATGGCAAAGCATTCCTGTTTATAAATAGTTATCTTCAAAACCTGTTACAGTTATACATCTTATATATAATTGCTTATCCATACAGTAAAAAAATGACAGAATTAGTATAATGTAATTTTGAAAGTACTGTAGATTCATCTCCAACGTCAAAGTAAATTGGGACGTAAAGTTAATTATAAAAATAAACGATGGCAAATTCTAAATACCAGGAAATTCTATCTTGAAATTAACAACGACAACAACAACAACAAAAAACAGGAAATTCGATGAAATGGTGAATTTCTTAGGTAAATAAGAATGAGAGAGAGATTATGTGTATTCTCTCTCTCTCTCTCTCTCTCTCTCTCTCTCTCTCTCTCTCTCTCTGTCACCATATATACACAGTTGTGGACACCATTATTCAACCATTTCTATAATTACAAATAAAGCTGTAATACCTCAAATTTTCATTGAAACTTCATGTACATTTTTCACAACTGATGAAATAATGAATATAAAATAATGTGCAATGATGCCCACAAAAAATTCTTAGTTTAATGTCAAACAATAATACAAAATAAAGAATTTAACATAGGACAAAACTATTGGCCTTCGTGCCTCAATAATCGATTACGTAAGTTTCATTCCTGATTATTCCCTTTAATCATTTTTATAGTTCCTTACAAGATCACTACACACAGTGATTGGTATTTTTTTCAATTCTTCCTTGCCAATAGCTTCTAGTTTCTCCAAATTCGGATAACTTCTTTCCCTTACTTTTTTTTCTTCAATATACACATACATTTTTAATGGGGTTTAGATCAGGACTTTGTGCGAGGCAAGTCAATACCTTCATTTTGTTGATATCTATGTATTTTGTAACAATTCGTGCTGTGTGTTTAGGGTCATTGTCATGTTGGAATATCCAGCGAGGCTCCAAAAACAGCTTTCGTGCACTTTTTTTTATGTTATTTTTAAGAATAGCCAACTACTGCTCTTTATCCGGGGTACCCTGTACTCTCACTAGTTCTCCTGGTCCAGAAGCAGTAAAACATCTCTAGAACAGAATGCTCACACCAACGTGCTTAATTGTAGGCAGGGTAGTTTTTGGTTTGTTAGCTTCATTCACTTTCCTCCATATATAACGGAAATTCATGTGACCAAATAATTCTAGTTTGGTTTCATCTGACCATAAAACAGAGTTGCAATGTTTATTCCCATGATCCAGATGGCTTCTATCATAATTTAATATAGATTTTAAGTGTCTAATCTTAAGCAAAGGGATTTTCCTTCGGCGACAAGCTCGAAGTCCAGCTCACTGAAAGCATCTAGTGACTGTCATCCTCATACATTCAACCCTGATGTCTTTATATCATTGACAATGGCCTTTGTCGTTAAATGAGGATTCTTCGAGACATCTCTAACAGTTTTTTCTTTCCATTCTCTCAGAAATTAACCATTTTCTGCAAGTCCTTAATTTATTCTCAACACAATGGGTTTCGTTGTACTTATTGATAATGCTACGAATTGTCGATGTAGGAACATTTAAATGCCTGGAACGTGTTGTATATCCATCACCTTGTTTGTACGCAACAACGTTCTTTACTCGGTTAGTTTTCTTTTCTTTTGTTTTACGGTATATCAACCTCAATGTGTCATTTAATGCCGAAAACTTTTTTTCCTGGTAATATTTTTGTTTTGTTAAAAATCCATTTCTGTTAATATATTGTTTCTCAAAACTGTATAGCTGGTAATATTATTTTTTCAAAAACGTATAGCTGGTAATATTATTATTTTTCAAAAACGTATAGCTGGAAATATTTTTTTTCAAAAACATACAGCTGGCAACATTATTTAAAAACGTATTACCATAGGCCTTGCTTTTGGACGTAGTTTGTCGTCTTACCCAGGAAGCGAATGTAGTTTATTGTCATACCCAGGACGCGAATGTAGTTTATCATCATGCCCAGGACGCGGATGTAATCTGAGTGTTAACTATTTGCCCATAGCTGGGACCCTAACAGGTGCTACCACCCCGGGTCATGGTGAACCTGGGAACACCAGCAAATAAGAGGTGCTTTCACGCTCCTCAAAACCTCCTGATCAGAAGCCTTGCTGTTGGATGTAGTTTATCGTCTTACCCAGGACGCGGGTGTAGTTTATTGTCATAGCCAGGACGTCTTCATTCGGAGCTTCTTATCAAGTTCAGCCGTCTATGTAATGTTTCCAGAACGAATGAGATATCACCGCATGTGTCACTCACATATTGTCTTCTTCATTACCTTTTAAAATCTTATAGAATCATTTCAGTACTATTTCATTTTCAAAGGGTGTTTGTATTAAATGCCAACTTATGAAAAAAAAATTACAATTGTCATAGAGCAATATTATTTCATAATTTGCTTAAGGCGGGAGGGGGCAAATCATTTTGAACTGCACCAATTATGAATATAATAGATCTAAACGTCTAAAAATTTCATGAATTATTCAAAACTAAACGCAGAATCAACTATATGATGGAAATTCAGTAATTACGTGCAAATATTCGCATTTCCTTAGAAAATATGCAAATATTTAATGAGGACGATAATATTATTTTAACTGATACATACATAAAACAATGCATATATTCAGTTAAAAATAAAACTAATCCTTAATAATGGGTAAAAGTATAGCCGAAAGCTCTAGGAAAAAATTTGGACATTTTTTATATAATTTATGTCCTGAAAAGAAAAACATACCTACACATAAAGAATTATATAAAAAACTCAACCACCATACCTTGTCACACACGCACACACACACACACACACATACATACATACATACATACATACATACATACATATATATATATATATATATATATATGTGCGTGTATGTGTGTATGTGTGTGTGTATATATATATATGTGTGTGTGTGTGTGTGTGTGTGTTCTTTGACGGAGTTGCCCCTGAGTGCACTCTACCCAAAGACAGAAACACAACTGAGAGATGATAACTAGATGTGTTACAAACTCCTCGAGAGAGGTGTTTAAACACTTGGTATTTACTCTGTCTCCCGACTAAGGCGTGTTGTGACACAAGGTCCTTTTTTAAGGTGGGGACTCGAGCGCTTACACCCGGGGCCAGGAACAAAAATTTGCCGCAGCTCCCACAACCGTCGGTTGCGCTGGCCTCGGTGCGAGCACCGATCCTTCTCTCTGGTGCAATGAGAAGGCGCGGCCTCCAGCAGCTGTTCCCCAGGGCTGGGCACCTCTCAGTATAATTTTCCTCAGTTGCGACTATGTTCTTTGACGGAGTCGTCCCTGAGTGCATTCTTCCCGAGGACAGAGACGCAACTGAGAGATGATAAATAATTTGTTGCAAACTTCTCGAGAGAGAGGGGTTTACACACTATAGACTAAATGTCTGTATTATGTATTATATTTTCAAGGTCGGTAGATCCTAGTAAAGCAGACGGTTGGTGCTGCACAGTCGCCTGTTCAAGATTAATTACGGTGAACCATTGCTCCCTAGTAAGTTAAACCCACTAAATTTCGAGTTGTTCATTTCCGGTTATCGCTAGAGGTTGATATCTGAACGGCGATAAACTTGGACTTTGAAATGCTTTCTTTACCCTGGTTGACCCCCCCCCCTGAAATTGGAAACTCTGATGCAACATAATTTTTTGAGGCTTCACTTTTATTTTATTTGGTGCCGACCCTGAATAAGATATATTTTGTAGAAATCGATCAAATAAAAGTATAATATATATGTAATATATTTGCAAATCGAATATAATGCTCATCATGCCCCCTAAGAAGAGGATGTTTTGAACCCTTGCTCTGTTCGAAATATTAGTACATCCAGGAATGCGAGTTTGTTGTCGTTTGCTCTCTCTATTGTGAACTTTATCTATGATCTTCCTGAGTTCACCTATTCCAGTAATAGTTGGAACTCTTCCTGGGGTGACTAGAGTATGAAGGTGCCATCGATGTATCTTAGTCATTCTGTAGAGTTTTAATGATGTGAATTCTTTTTAAATTAAAAAAAAATATCTTATTTATTTATTTCTCTGCTCTCCTTGTGATTATGCCGTACTTAATTGTATTTATTCTTGTAATTTGTAAGTGTTTTTTTCGGCTTGGAATCACCTTTTGCTTGCCGAAATAATCTGACCAAAATTGAACTCTTTTTTACGCATATTTCTCGTACATTATCTTTAAAAAAGTAAAAGAGAAACACGGTAATTGATGGGGGGGGATCAGATCAACATCTCATTAGATAATTCCTCCGATGAAAGAAATAAACAAAACCGATTGATTGTAACAAAAACAACTCTGAAAAGGAGAAATGAAAAAGGTGCAAATTTTACAGACATCCACTTGCCATGTGATTTCGATAATGTTTTTGTATTTCATTTTTTTAATTGTCAATATTATTTGGCTATTTCGAACGAGTGTTCTGGTTTTGGTTGTTACAGATGTTATTATAAGCAGAAAATAAGAATAAATATGTGAAATAACTTAAATATATTGACACATCTCACAAATGATATAAAAAAACATCATTTAAATTATGAAAAGCGATACCACATCCACTATCATAACTAAAGTTTGAAACCATCCGGAATTGAATAAAGCTTCCAAATACGCATCTTCTCTCTTTAAGGAGATTGGCATAGTGCATATGAGAGCTAATTAAATATGTCTTACTGTTATCTAGTGGTCAAATCTGTTGACCATTTTCGCCAAGTCTATGAATATAGAATACAGCGCAGTACGTAATCAGTTCAATAAAACAACGTTAAAGGTTAATACTCACGAGCCAGACATTCTACTGGATCTGACTATATCGCCAATACTACCAGCAGCTGTTCTGTAATTCTTCTCTCTTCCATATCAGAGGTTGGCTGTGAATATTCGGGGAAAAAATGGCTGCCTTTATAAACGTCGCATTGAATATTTTGAGCCTTCTGATTGGTTAACCATTCTATTGGTGAACTATAAAATGAGTCAGCTCATTTTGGCTAGCTCACTAGTACTAACGTACCTAAAAATTCTAACAAAATCTAGTGGGTCAATCCCTGGAGCAACAGGAACGAAAAATAACTAGCGTAAAATGGCAAAATAACACCATGATCAGTAGATATCCGTGTCAGCAAAAAAATAATAATTAAAAAGTAATCCAAATGGTACTTGGATAAAAAGTTATGTCTATAAAACATCTTTAACAAGCAGGATGGGAACAAAAGTTTCAAATTACTAAAGTGTATCTAAGTGATCTTTAGAAAAAATATCGCGGTTTTTTTATTATTAATCATGTCTTTAATCCATTTTGTATTCAGAAATAAGTCTTTTTAATGATCAGTAGGGTTTGAAATCGGCAAAATATTGAATTTATTCGCGGCGACCTTTTGATTCATGCTTGCTGATAATGAGAATTAAAATCCACATTTATCCTCTGGCTGCATTAATCGATAATCCGCTGTCACTAGAAAGACATAATAATAATTAATTGGTCCCCGATTAAGATTATCATTAAATTCTACTACCTGGAGTTGGATTAGCCAAATCTTCTATTCCATCATTCTCTTTTCTATCAATCGTAGTAGGTTTGTTATTGATCTATTTTGTTTTACGGTATATCAACACCACAATGGTTAATATAAAGCCAACAAAATTTTTAAGATAGGTTCGTATGAATATAATATGTATTTTTTGTAAGAAATTAGTCTGTAGGTCAAATTCCATGGACGTATTTTTGTAAAGAAGGTTTTTGTTGAGAGTCAAATGCATTGCTGGTAATTTTTTAAAAAATATATTGCTGGTAGTATTTTTTCAAAAATGTATTGCTGGTAATATTTTCTTTTTCAAAAGTATATTGCTGGTATTAATTTTTTTTTTAAATGGTATTTTTATTATAAAAAATTGATTTTAATGTTTCTTTATGTTTCGACCATAGTTTGAGGGGGTGTTCAACTATTTGCTCATAGATGGGACACTAAGAGGTGCTACCACCCCAAGTCAGGGTGGACGTGGGTACAACAGCCACTAAGAGAAGCCTTCACGCTTCTCAAAACCTCCCGATCTGAGGTCTTGCTGCCGGACGTAGTTTTTTGTCACACCCAGGAAACTCTAAAAGTTTTTTGTTTTTTTATAATATTCATTTCATTCAAATCAAGGCGATAAAGACACAAGGCGGTAAAGACACAAGGGATTACTGAGAGCGAAAGAAACAGAGAAAACTTTACACGGGAGAAAGAACAATAAAAAGAACAGCATTCAAGGAGACAGCTGACGATTGGCGTTGCATTCAAACATTTAATTTTTTTTTTAAATCGGAGTTGATAGGAAAACAAGAAATTAGAATAGAGTTTCTGTCCTTATATCCTTTATACATTTAATCTACTGTAAAATTGAATCAATAACGTTGAATCATTTATGCAGTTATAATACGCATTGAGACAAAAGTCAATACAGGTTTATTTCATACCTAGTACAGTGTTCCAAACTATTAAAACCATTTACTCTCTAACCCGTATAACATAGATGATTCTAATTTATACATAGTTTTTTACACATAATAACCTGTTTTATTTTTAAATGTACTGAAAAGCTAGAAAAAAGTATTAAGAAACAGGAAACGTATAAAACAGTATTAAACTCTTATATAATTTCGGTCCTCTTCTACGGCAGTGACGAAGAGAGTTGAGGCAACAGAAATATAGTACCACAGAAGGATGAAAGAATTCCGTGGAGAGAATATGTGAGTAACAAGGAAGTTTGAGGAAAATTTGAGACAAAAACGATACTCAGAAAGGACGGTTAATATTTCTAAGAGACAAAATGAGGAAATAGAGCTTAGAGAATTTTAAACTCACAGAACATATTGAGAAAAAAGTGGAGAGAGAGACAGAGGAAAACAGCGAGTAACTTACTTAGCAAGTTTGTGTAAATGGATGACAGAGCAGGTAGCGGGAGAGATAACGAAAAGACAACACTTACTAAGAACTAAAAAGAATAAGAAATTGTTGAGAGCCACGATCACCAACACACCGACGTGAAGCGATATATACGAAAAGAAGACGTAGAAAAAAGAATAGTCGTTCATTAGATTATGTACCATTTGTATTTGCAGGTTTGATTGTCTGTGTTCCGCACAGCATCTCCCTATTTTATTAACTGGTAATATGCCAATGGATGCAATCCAGACTCAACAGGCTTGCATAAAACAAATACGTTAATGATAATATATATAACGTCATCCACAGACAGACTGTTTCGCTGTTTACAGCTCATCAGTGTGGCTAGACATCCGGTTGCCTCTAGCTAGGATCGAAACACGGCTGAATTGGTGTCAGTCGGAGCTTCTAACCACTAAGCCGTCGGCGCACGGTAGGGATGAAGTTGGATTTTTAGCATATTTATTTTTAGAAACATGCCCAATGACTGACAGTGACTCAATTCGCTTTCGTGAAGAGTCTCGCTATATAGCTATAATAGTCACTGTTTACGAACCCACACCCCCCCCCAGAGTGCTCAAGCTAAGCGAAGTATTAAGAAACAGAAAAATATCGTTAAAAACAAAGAAATGTGTACTGAACTGTTATGTAGTACCAGTTCTCCTATATAGCAGTAAATATTGGACAATCTCCTCACAGATGAAGAAGAGACTTGAAGCAAGAGAAATGTGGTTCTGAATAAGGACGATGAGAATACCATGGACCGAATATGTAAGCAAGGACGAAGGTTTACAGACAATGGCAACAAAAAGGACACGTATGTTTAACATCAGAAAGAGTCAGGGGAAATTTATCGTGTAGATAAGGAGAGTTTGGAACAGTTGATACTCAAAATTGAAGATAAGAGAGACAGGTGGAAGTAAAGCACAACCTACTTGGAGAGTTTGAGCAAAAGGATAACAAAGCAGGGTTTGGTGAAAACGGTAAAAAAAGGCAAATGTTATTAAGAGCTTCAAAGAACAGGAAATTGTGGAGAGCCATGATCACCAACGTTCTTAAGGTACATGGCACATAGAAGAAGTATCTCTGGAATACATGGCAAAATTAATCTGTTGTAGGACGGAAAATATGGAAATAAAAGTTGCATATTATAAGGATATATATATATATATATATATATATATATATATATATATATACCCAACTATAGGATTGGTGTATACGGAATAAATTCCAATAACTAACAATTACTATTCTAAAAGAGTGCTCAATACAGAGAGCAAATATAACTATTTATTCGAAAATTATAAATAAATTTGTTTATAGTGATAGTCTTAAAATGATGATGAAACATCATCACTTGATAAGACATCAGTGGTGTTGAAACAAATGGCTATTTTTGTAGTGATTTTATAACATATTTATGTTATAATTTTCGAATAAATAGTTATATATATATATATATATATATATATATATATATATATATATATATACAATCTACGTAACAGATGGTACTAAACTTGAAAAGGTGAAGATTGTAGTGCTCAAGAAAGCATCCTCTCAGGAGACTATTCTATAAAGAAGCCGGTCAATGGGATACGAAGGGAATAAATGAGTTCAAGCTTATATATATTGCATAGCGGATATTAGTTGTAAATATCCGAACTTGTGGAATTAGGTTATGCATTCAGAACATTTTCCATATAATTATCGATAGAGTAGCGAGAGACTGGCGACCTTGCATTTTAGCGGGAACAGATTTAGATTTAAAAAGGATTCATTGCCTACAAAGCTCTGGAAAGGCTTTTGATCACTATCATGGCTGAAAAGAACGGATTGCACAGATGACATTCTAGTTCACAACTTACAACTCTTTGGTTCAAGTCCGTGGAGTTGTGAGTTCAATACTTGCCTACAGCAGATGTGAACAAAAACTTGGGAGTTGAGTTAAAAGGGAAATAACTAATACTGAGCTATCCAGAAGTGGCATGGCACCTGGAAGTAGACCAAATTACCCCTATGGACGAAATAAATTGTACGATTCGAAATTCCAATCTCTTGAAGAAGGCCAGACCGTACAACGGTCGAAACGTCGTGAATATGACAACAAAGATGAGAAAAACAGCCCAAACAATGTAGATAGTGTAAACCAGGGGTCGTTAAAATTTTGCTAAGTATGTGCATACTTAGGGTTTTAAAATGATTCAGTATATGCATTTTTATACAACTCAAGTCCAATGTACCTGTTCTACTATATATTTTATATAGATATATATAGTATATATATATACTTTAGTATATGCTAAAACTGAAACAGTTAAATATCTTCTTTGCGTTGTAGTAGTTATTGGTTCGGATTTCGTGATATCATATGCGGCTGCGTGACATTGAAAATTGCTTGACGTGCCAAAGTGTGGCACGCGTGCCGTAGGTTTCCGATCCCTGGTGTAAATTATTACAATGCCGCATCTCAGAAATATAGACAGATAGTGATATAACGTAGCTATCACACGTTTCTTTGTTTCTAATGAATTTTTTATTGGTTAACGTAGAGGCCAATATTTGAGTGTAAGTATAAAATATTTTAGATGATACATTATTTGTTTTGTAGTGATGCAGTCGTAAATAGCATTACTAAATTATTAGCAACTGTTTAGGAAAATGCATTTTCCATCATTTAATATATAGTGGCTTGTTTCAGCATTCATCAAAATATGAGGAAAGTCTAGATACAAAGTTTATACTAAAAGAATTTATGTTATAATTTTCGAATAAATAGTTACCAAAATGCCATCAGCCTATAAACAATACTAATTACGCACACATCTATGACATAAGGAATTAAAGCCTTGATTCGGGATATTCAATCCCTAGGTCAGCCAATGTTGGCTTAACCTTTTGAGCCTTGCGTTTCTGAACAATTTTAACCCCTCTGCCTAAGCTCTTGAGTCTAAATTCGCAAATAATTGGTATGTAATATTTTACGGTAGATATAAAAGCAGTTACAAAAATATAACTTCCTGATTGCTTCTCTGACGGTCCAGGTTGAGACTTTGCACGCTTCATACTAAAAACGATCTTTTTTATGCAAAACACATGCACAAAACACAATGAAAAGGCGCGGACATGTTGGTATAACGTTCGATGACATCAGAATATTAAGGCTTTTCTGATTGGCTCTTTAAAATAAGACAACCAATAGAAAATACGACGCAAGTATTTACTCACCGTTGAACCAGTGAATGTCGCTCGTCGGAACAAATGCCATGGAATAGCAATATTCGTAGACATACGCAGCGGAATGGAAGCAATGTATCACTGGACATTAAATAAAGGGTTAAGTTCTAAATTCCCTGAAGGTTCTCTTGATCGACAAGTATCTGAATGCCGGGGGACGCAACGACCGAAACGTTGTGGTATACGAATTCAATTACATGCTTATTGGGTAAGCAAGCCAGAGAAAGGAATTTCCACAGATGGGAAGTGCGGGAGAAGAAGCTGTTTGAGTAGAGGAGACGGTTACATTTAATCGTTTCAACAGTGAAAAGGTAGGATCCGAGATGCCGGCCTTGTAGCTCGCTTAATTTTATGCAGACTGGGAACCCACGAAAGTAGCTCGTCGGATCAGTTGCCGTGAAAATACTTATAGACGAGACGGATGGAAGTTACAACAGGTCTGTGAGAAAGTGACTGTAAACTATATGACAGATCAGGACCTATCACATTGCATATTCGTCTCTGGATTTTGTCGAGGACCTCGAGACGTACAGTGGGAGCACCAGATCATATATGACAGCAATATTCCATGCAAGGACGGATGGTTGATTTATAGATTTGAAGGATGGACTCAGACAAGAAAAACTTTCTGACACGACATAGAGAACTAACTTTCCTTGCGGTAGATGAAGCTATTGATTCAATTTATTTGTTCCACTCATGTCAGCGGACAGCGTGAGACCAAGCATGTATAACGAGGCGCTTTAGAGGAGTTAGGAATCAACCATTCTGATGCGAGGCAGAGAGGGTTCTCTGTGGTGTGTAAAGGAGAGCAGTTTCGTTTTGGAGGCATTAAAGTTTGCAAGCCATTTCCTGACCCAGTCAAACACAAATTGGATGTCCTTTTCGAGATCAGCAGCCAGGTTAGTTTTTTCAACAATACCAAATTTACTATTATTCACATTCAGCTTTATATTTTACTAATTTTCAAACGATACAAGGTTCAAGAGCCACTCAATGTAGAGGTTACGGAATGTACTGTGATATATCAACGTAAGAGGAGAAAGTAGAAAATGAAAATTACGAGAACATTTATGATGGATAACGGTTTACCCTTAGAGTTAAAGAGGTTAAAATTGTTGTGTTTAGGGAAGCGTCCACGCGGGAGCGTCTTCCACAAATTAGAGATTCTTCGGAAGAACCTCTCGATGTGCAAATTGCTTCTTACGAATGGAATGCGGTGGAAATGAGATTGATTAAAACCTGTGCACGTAGTAAGGCAAGTCTAAGCTATAAAGGTCGGAAATGTTGGCATTAAAGAGTTTGTCCAAACATTTGCAATGTATGCAGCCATAGGTTAGCGATAGGCGTGCGAAGTGGCGTCTGTGAGAAAAGTGGCCGCAGGATGCAAAATCACTTACTCTCACCACAAGGTCACCTAAATGACCTTGAACTTTGGAAAGTGAGGATTGATCAACTGCAGACCAGATATGGCTGCAATAAACTATTTTAAAAAATATTATCTGACTTTTTTAAAGATTGTCGGAAAAAATCAAGCACTTACTGAAGCGATACCATTAGTCCAGAATTTTTCCAGCAACTTCAGTGAAAGATCGTATTATATAAATTCCGCATGAGTTCTAGGGTGAACTATGGAACATTATAATGGGTTCAACTGTTCATCATGGCTTGCTTTTAATCTTAACTACAAATGTGCACATATATAAATTGTTTCATTAAACTCTCTTCGGGTTCGAAGATTTCCAGTCAACTTTGATCTTCAAAAATTTAGATGCAATGTCAATCGTTATCTGTCTTCTTGATAACTCTTCTATTGTTCTCGATCCTTAATAATGTATCTCCTTTTTTCTCATTCTTTCATACTCAGTAACCTCTTGTGTCTCTGTGGCTTTACCAGCTTGCGTGGGGGGAAATGATTAAAAAAAACAAAACATTTCAGCTTATTATATATATGACGTCGTTCTTAAGCCAACGATGGGACAGCGTTAAATGATTTTAATTCTCGTTGGCAATGATGGCTATACATAAAACGACGTCTTGTAAAACCTCTAAAACTCGATTCCTTTTTAGTATTAAAGCTGTTATTTCTGCAATCATTAAAAAATCGCTCCCCGGGAAAATCACATGCAATTTTATTTTTCAGTTAGTAAACGCTAAAAAAAAATCTTCCTTTAAACATTACCGACAATTTCTATTCTGTTTTATCAGTTCGATAAGGTAAATTTGGCAGCTGATCTAAAAACAAAAAACAAAAATCCCCCAAAAACAAAGCTACATTCTTTGTTAACCGGAGCAAGGAATAGCATGTTAATTTTAACTTCCCCAAAATGAAACTTCTCTTCTCCTAGGTTTGTTGCCACGAAAGTTAATTCACTGTGTGGTTCTAGACAGTTTTTTTTTTCGGCAAAATCTATCTTACATATTTCTAAGTCTGCCATTTCCGCATGCATTGCATATTGCTGCCGCATATGGTCCTGTGCTTATGTTGTATATGTAGAGATTCTTGATAAAATCTAATCCAAAGGAGAATCCGCAATAGGAGAAAATGGAAAAAAAGACGAAACGAGATGACAGCAAACAGACGAGAGTACAGGGTTTTAGAAATAGAAAAAAAACTTGTCTCCACTCAAAATATGGAAAATTAGTTACATATTTATATTCATCATCTACCAAATGTTAAAAGAATAATGACTGAATATAAACCTTTTCAACACAGAAACTATGATCAAGAACTAGAATGAAAGCAGTGACAGCCTGAATCCATTATACAAATTCCTGATGTGGAATTAGTAAATAGCAAATACTTTAAAGTTCTTGGTGGATGGATCAGTTATGACAAATTAAGTAAAGGGGATAAGAAAACTGAACTTAGAATATGCTACCTTTTGCAACGCAAATTACTACAAAATGTTAACTTAAAAGCTCATCTCTTACGTATGGATGACGGGCCTGGCATCTCGGCTTCAGTCACTTTCCCACTGCCTTAATGTAGCTTCCCTGTTCCTTCTTCTTATAAATACTTGCATGGTAATTGTTTCGGAAGGAGTCATCGCTATCGTATCTAGACTTTATGAATTTAAGCGCAGTACTAGATTGGCAGCAAGGTCTCATCAATTCACAGTCAAATTGGCTAGATGTAACGGTAAGTTCTATGCTAACAGTGTCTTTTCTCGCACTTCTCGCATGTGGAACTCTCTTCAGGCTCCATGATTTCCGGTCAACTTAGATCTTCAAAAATTTAAATGCAATTTCAATCGTTGTCTTCATGAAAAATTTTCTATTGTTCTCGCTCCTTAGTAATATTTCTCCTTTTTTTATAATTTCATACTCAGTAACCTCTTGTCTCAGTGGCTTTACCGCCTTGCGTAGAGTGAAATCATTAAAAAAAACTACAAAAATAAATCAGCTTGGTATATATGTCCTGGAGGCCATCTATTTTCGGTTAGTTGAGAAAACGGATTGGCGGTATAAAATATATTTGATGTTTCATTAAACAAACACAGTTTTAATATCGCTAACTTATCATCGATGGGATAGGTTTAAATTGGTTTGTTTTACTTGAACAAAGGGGAAAAGTTTGCAAGTTGTCTGTCTATGTGAGCATCTGTCAGTGGAATAGATCTATACATTGGACAAAGAAGCAAGAACTTTTAATGTGGCGATGCCTCACAGGCTAGGTCGTTAAAACTTTAGTTTCATGTTAACCAGCAAATCAGTCACATTCCTCGTATTCTGATGCGGCAATTCGTACACTGGCTTGCTTCCAGCACCCTGAAAGAAAACGAAAATAAGAATTTTTGCAAAAACATAAAGCAAAGATATCATTTTTCGAAAGATACTGACATTGCTAATTGGCTAAGACCAGCGCCAGAAAAAGTCGAAATGTTTGTAAGCAATTCTCGGACATTGATAAAAAAGACAAAAAAAAAAACTGAAAATATTTTTTCTCGTTTTGTTCAAATGTTAGGACTGAATATCACAGCCAGTATGACGGAATTATATTCCCGGCATAAGTAAACAGTTTTTTTTTTCTTTTCTTCTCTTTTCTTTAGATCCACTACTGATCCGAAGACATTTTCACGCCAACACCACGTTCAATGCGAGTTTTCTTTTCTTTTTAACATCTTTACCTATTAAACATGCCCCCTGGCCACAGCGTGGAAGTCGCTCGACAACAGACAACGGAAGCAAAATTATAAAATAAAGTGAGACGAACTGAAGAAAGACAGACAGAAAAAAATGTCTGCAAGAATAGAATCTACGGCGGGGAATAGTCACGCACTCAGTTAAAAAGAAAAAGCGAAACATTACTCAAAGAATCTTTTTTTTCCTATATAAAGACAACAAAAACAAGGCGAGGCGATGGAAGAAGTGAAGAGAAAAGGGGAGAGGAGGAAATTGACTTGGTAAGGATGGTGGTGGTGGTTGTTGTGGTGGAAAAGAAGAAGAAGAAGAAGAAGAAGATGATGATGATGATGATGAATAGATTTAAAGAAAAGAGAACGATTTAAAAAGTACAAATGTTAAGTAGGTTTGAAGAGAAGAATTAAAGAAGAATTAGATTTGGTGTAAAAACAGAAACGAAGAAGAAGAAGAAGAAGAGAAAAAAATTGGGTAAAATAAGTAGATCTGAAGAAGTAGGGGGAGGAGGATAAAGAAAAGAAGAAATTGAGTACAATAAGTAGATGTGGAGAGGTAGGAGGAGGAGAGAAGAAGAAGAAAAAGAAGAAGAAAAAGAAGACGAAGAAGTTGAGTAAAATAAGTAGATATAAAAGAGGAGCAGAAGAAGAAGAAGAAGAAGAAGAAGAAGAAGAAGAAATAGATTTGAACTAGATGAAGATAATGTTGAAGAGAAAAATAAAGTATTTGAACATAAAAGAAACTGGTATAAAATGAGAGGAAATTTGCTTGCAATTGAAGAAAAAACAGAATTGAAGAAATAGAACTAAGAAAGAAGAAAAAAGAAATATTAATGAAGAAAAAGTTCTCCTCCAAGAACGAAACAAATATGGCTCAAGAAAGAACATAAAAAAGAAATAACACATGCGAATGTTGAAGAATAAAGAAAAAATATCTCGAAGAAAGAAATAGATTAAAAATAAAAATTAGAAATATAACAATTAGATTGTAAGAATAACTCGGAGAAGAAAGAAAGAGAGAAAATTTGTCAGTCAATTTCAAGAGAATAGACCAACATTAAATTGGAAAAACACAAAGTTTTATACAAATAAAATTGTAAATGAAAGTGAGAAAGTAAAGGATAACAAAGGAAGAAGATATGGAAGAACAAAGGATAATGGCGAATGGTACAGAATAAAATTCAGGAGGGGAGAAAAAGACGGAAGATTTAGAATTATACCTTGAAGATAAGTGAAGAATAAGGAGTATAATAAAAGAAGAAGAAAAACATCTTTAGAGGGAGATAGGCTTAGAAAAGTGTAAAAAAGAAGAAGAAAGAAATTAAATAAGACATTGATAAAGAAGAAGAGAAAATTGAGTAGATTGTAAGGAGCAGTGAGAGAAGAAGAAGAAGAAGAAGAAGAAGAAGAAGAAGAAGAAGAAGAAGAAGAAGAAGAAGAAGAAGACACTGGTGAAAAAGAAAAGAAAATTTAATGAAATAAGTAGATTTGCAGGAGGAGGAGAAGAAGAAAGAAAGAAAGAAAGAAAGAAAGAAAGAAAGAAAGAAAGAAAAGAAAAGTCACTGGTGAAAAAGAAAAGAAAATTTAATGAAATATGTAGATTTGCAGGAGGATGAGGAGAAGAAGAAGAAGAAGAAAGAAAGAAAGAAAGAAAGAAAGAAAGAACACTGGGGAAAAAGAAAAAAAAATTTAATGAAATAAGTAGATTTGAAGAAGAAGAAGAAGAAGAAAAAGAAAAAGAACTAGAACAAGAACAAGAACAAGAAAGAGAAGAAGAAGATAAAAACAACAGCAACCAATTGCGAAAGAAAACGTTTGATGAAGAAGTAGAGGAAATTGAATAAAATGAGTAGATTTGAAGAAGAAGAAATAGAAGAAAAAGAAGATAATGATGATAAAGAAGACGAAAAGATAAGAAATGATAAGATTGTTGATAAAACAAAAGAATAAATTAGTAGACCGTAGAAGAGAGCGAAATAGAAAAATGGTGAAAGCGGGCAGTTAATGAAAGAAGAAGAGAAAAATACAAATCATATGGAAGAAGTGAGGAATGAATTAAATCAAGGATTTAAATAACTGAACAAATCTCCCCGAGTAAATTGAAAAAAGAAATGCCCCAAGCAGAGTTCGCCACACATAGGCATCCAATTAACGTATCTCTACTCAGAATCGTCATCTTTTTCCTCATCCTGCCTTCGAAAAATGCATACGTCTCGGCATTTACCGTTGTGATGAAGGTAGTCAGCAAAGGATGAGGATGTAGAGGAAGAACGCGCGAAGAAGAAGAAGAAGAAGAAGAAGAAGAAGAAAAGGACAAAGGAATGAACTAAACGAAGAACCAGACGTTGAAAATGTAAAGAAAAGATGGTTCTTTTCTTTATATTTTCAACGAGAATGTAACTAGAATGTTTAGAACAAAAACGCAATGATGAAGAGCGAGAAAGAAACAAAAAGGATAGAAAATAAAGAGGGTTGAAGGATCAGGTAGATAAAAATGAGAGTAAGAAAATAAGAAAGAGTGGGAAAGGGACAAAAAGGAGTAGAGTTCATGTCATACGAGGAAAATACAGTGAGTAAATGAGGAAGAAAAATGTAAACTATAATGAGAAAGAGGGTGGTTAATTAAAAAAGAAAAAGAAGACGAGAGGATTGCGTTAAACAGACGACAAGGAGAAAGTAAATGCCTCAAAGAGAAAAGTTTCAAGGGAAGGAGATATTTAAGAGGAGGAAGGAGAAGTCACAAGGAGAAATAACAGCAAAGTTGGAGCGAATAAAGGAGTAAGGGTGAGAGGGAGGAATGTGAAGGGAGGAGTAGATAGCGAAGAGACGGTTGGGGGAGAAAAAGAGGTGTCAGGAACGAAAAAGTAAAGAGCTGAGAGAGAGAAATGCGTCTGAAAGAGAAGAGAGGGGGAGAAAAGAATGTAAGGTTATATAAGATAGTTTGCGGGGAAATGGAGAACTAACAATGGGAGAAGATAGAGAACGAGGTGGAGAGGACGATGCAGAAGCAAGAGACATAGAAGAGGCGGAAGGAGGAAATAAAAAAGAAGAGAAGGTGTCAGAAAACAGACGAAAGGACAAGATAGGGAAAAGGCAATAGGAGAAAATGGAAAAAAGACAAGACGAGAAGACAGCAAATTGTCGAGAGGACAGGGCTGCAGAAATAGAAAAAAAACGTGTTATACCAGAAGATTACATATTCTATTGTAATAGACTCTCCCACACATAATAAGTAGTAGAATTAGTAGCAGTCGCTAGTTGGGCTCAGTGGAGTTGAGTGAGTCAGTCGATGTCGGACACTGAAATATCAGCCATCACAACTAGATTGCTGCGTCATTAACTCTTATTTCAAGTTCCTAACGTTTTGTACGTCGGACCCTTTTAAGAGTGACTTATTGAAATACAAGCCTCCAAGGTGAAAACTACTCTACAACACAAAACGTTAACTTTTAAATTCAAAAGATTTCTAATCAATATATCTAATATAAAACTCAAATTTTGTCTGTGAGTCTCCACTCAAAATATGGAAAATTACTTACATATTTATATTCATCATCTACCAAATGTTAAAAGTGAATTAAACTTTTTCAATACAGAAATTATGATCAAGAACTAGAATGAAAGCAGTGACAGCCTGAATCCATTATACAAATTCCTGATGTGGAATTAGTAAATAGCAAATACTTTAAAGTTCTTGGTGTATGGATCAGTTATGACAAATTAAGTAAAATGGATAAGGAAACTGAACTTAGAATATGCTACCTTTTGCAACGCAAATTACTACAAAATGTTAACTTAAAAGCTCAAGTTATGTTCTTAAATAATCACCTACATATGGATGTCATGCCTGGCGCACAACGCGTTCAGAAATATCTAAAAACTCAGCTGTATACAACCGCTTTCTCAGCTAATCGATTAAAAACTGGCTTTTGGCGTATGAAATCTGTTGGTCTTAGTAAAACAATCGTTCGAACCTCCTGACACGAATCACCCAAAAAAAACAAACACGAAATAACAGATACCACATCATTTGAGGACTTTCAACAGTAGCAATAAATATAATGCATATCACACTTGAGGAGACAATAGTCGAGATGCTGATGTACTATGCTAGTTGGAAAAAAAACGTTAGTATGGATGCCCCCATCAATGCTGGAAAACACAATAACAATTAGTAGACTTTAGGAACATATTTTCCTGAGAAACAGTTTTAATAGAAAGATTTATAAATTTTAACTGGCGGTAGAATCTGCTGTTCATTCAATGAATCTCGAATGTTTCCTTATAAGGAAATGGTTAATATGTATATGTGTGGTGGTGAAAGTTATAGAAGTGCAATAACTGTAACTTTCATAAAGCTGATTTCTCTCTGAATTTCTGGATGATTTGAGAAGTTATTTACATTATCTACATTATTTGGGAGTTTTTATCAACATCTTGGTATTACTACAACGTCTAACATTGTAGTAATAACAAGTACTTTCTGGCCTTAATTAGGTGCTTGTAAAAAAAAAGGTGGTTTAGGATTTATCTGTATACCCAATTGAATGGATTATGGTAGGACACGGGGCTAGGGACACAGATTACAGTTCCTTCAGCAATTTTAGGACGTTTTAGATGCGAATAATCTGTTAATAATCATGTGCGTTCTGGTGTCGTAGATATCAGTGGAGACAACCTCGGAGGGCCGAGTTCAAATCCCAAATACATTCACTTACGCAGAAATGCAAATGGGGAAATTATGAATGCATTTCTTCTCTCTCCAGCTAAGGGTTAAATAGCAGATTAGGTCATATAAGCTTGGTTGGCATCCAGTCTAGCACAGAAAGAAACCGCAACCTACTAGTCAGTCATGACTCGAAAGAAACATGATTGTCTAAGCGTGTCTGACCAATGGCACTTAGCTGACGGACTGATCCATGAGTCCCACAGCCTTGGTTTGTAACCGGTCTATCGCAGAAAGAAGCGGCAACTTACTGTAGAAAAAGCTTCTGCCTACTCAGTCATATCTCAAAAGAGATATGATCACCCAAACGTCTATCACATCTGGCACTTAGCTAACTGAATAATCTTGTTTCTTCCTCTTGGCTAATGTACTGCCTGTTTGAACCACCCTCTGGTGCTGTTATTAATTTATTGAACACGTCAAAAAACGTGTTTAATGTGGAAATCCCACGCGTAACGGGTACCAGTTAACAAAAATGTTTCCTCCTTCGGAATTTCTACATTGGGACGCCACTCTCTATAGGGATGAACTCTCTCTCTCTCTCTCTCTCTCTCTCTCTCTCTCTCTCTCTCTCTCTGAACTGAGCTTAATAATTAGAACATTTGCTCGCAGGCACACACAAATGGAATGTAGCAGAGGCCATTTTTGAAGTGAAAGGTACAACGCTTACAGATGCCAGGGAAAAATTGTTCCATTCTCAATAGATTTCCCCTTTTTAGGATCACATCAGGCACCAAGATTTAAACCTTGCCCTCTACCGAGGGAGAAGTATTTTTTGGCAGTTTGCCACATAGGACTGAACTTAATTATTGTAAACCTGAAAAAACGCGGGTTTTATGTATTTATCAGAAGGTCTACATCATTTCAAATGCGGCACAAGATTTGCACTTGGAATGTATATAATAATAAATATAAATACACAAGAATTCTGAATTTATCACGGTTTAACCACGTACCCCCAAATTATATTAGGTTGGTGCAAAATAATGACGTAAGAATGTCGTTTTTGACGTAGAAAAGTACGTCAAAAACGACATTATTACGTCATTATTTTTGCACCAACCTAATAATTTAAAGCGAGAATTCGCGCATATATTGTTATGGGGTCCACCCCTTTTTCATATAAGTGGACTCTACCAGTGTACCTGGACTGCTGCCGTTAAATACCCAGAGTTAGACAGTCAGTGAGAGTAGTCGGATAGTGAGAGGGTAGTCGGAAAGAGAGATAGAATATACGAACAGAGATAGTGTGAGGTAGCCTCTTGTAGAAGTCAGATACAAGCACGTAGACTCTAAGGAAGCCCTACTTCGAGACTGTATATATCTATCTGTATGTGCTACTAACCGTGTTCCTGGAGTTACTAATAGTATTACCCTTTGTATGATTGTGTAAATACATTTTATTTCTTATATTTAATTATTGCCTTTGTTCCTCATTGGAGACCGAATTCATCTCGGAATCCACAACAAATGTGTATGCCTATTTCGTAAGAAAAAATGTAATACAAGGTGTAGTTTATTGTGTAAACCCATGCCTATATGGGCGAAGGAGCAAAAGATTCCCAAATTGATTCCATGGTAATGAACCTGAGCACAAACATATATTAATAATTGTAAAACTTACATGTTTGCAGGTTTTATATTTATTTGTACGCTTCCTACGTGCAAATGTAAATCAAGGTCGAGTTTAAAGCGGTGGGCCAAGGAACGAAAATTGCTTAACCTCGATCGGCACTTCCCACCTGGTCCCACCCACGAAGAAGAATCAATGTTTGCGGGGACGAATTTGCTGCAGCTCGAATGTACCTTAATAATTTTAAAGACCGTAATTTTGCAGGTGTTGCATTTATTCGTACGCCCAATTCGTACAAAATGAGCCACAAAGTCAATTTTAGAGCGATTGCCCACGTGCACAAAAGCCAAAGAACTGAAATCACTTCTGCACTTACTATGTCCCAAGCAACACGTAGCAATCAGGATCTCCCCAGTAAGAAACGCAAAGCCTGTGAAGACAAAACCTAGCGGTTTGAGCTGATATTGCAAAATCTACATGTTTGAGAATTTATCAGATATATATATATATATATATATATATATATATATATATATATATATATATATATATATATATACGTTTCATTAAATAATATAGACAAGTGTTGTCTATTTTATATAAAATCTTTTCATAACGTCTGATAAGTTTAATAACATTATCATTGAACGAAGAAAGAAATTCACAATATTGATCCATATTTTTGATACAATCTAAGCTTTCGGCTTACATAAGCCATTATCAAAGATGTCAATTACAAAATATTAAGCAATATACGGACAAGACAGTGATGATAGTCTGTCATTGTTTACATAGATGATTTCTAAGCAACGATAAACACGTGCATAGAAGACACTAGAAGCGAAAATCGCACCACTTCTCATACTTCATACTTCTCCAATTCACTCTCGACTGGTCATGTGTGACGTCATGAGATGTGGTGCGATTTTCGCGAAGATAAGTTTAAAAAAGAAGAAATATTTCATTTTCAAAAGACCACTTGCAATTCGGCGGCGAATTTCTTCTCAACAGACCGTGATTTAACACCTCACCCCAACATCTAACATGACCCCCTTCCAAACCCTCTCTGTGACGTACTCTATTTTTGTCTATTTATGTCTCTCTTGTTACAGTTTTTGTGTATATATATGTGTGTAACTAGTGAGTTAGTCAAAATGACTTAATTCCCTTTATAGTCGACCAATAGAAGATTAACCAATCAGAAACCGCAGAACATTGTATCTGTCGTGTATAAAGGCGGTCATTTTTGTTTATCCTACCTGAATGACCAGTGCTAACTTGTCCGGCGAAGAACTACGCTTTCCTACTTTGCTCCGAAATATTCACTGATAACCTCTGGATTCTATACTCGAAACGACCGTCAAAATGTCTAACATCTCTTTCGATCTTACTGTTATTTAAAACACTAGCGATCAGGAGGTTGTGAGGAGCATTTGTTAATTGCTGCTGTTCTCAGGTCCAACCTGACCTGAGTGGTAGCACCTGTTAGGGTCCCAGATATGGGCAAATAAATAATACCCAAACTAGGGTCAAAACACTATGAAGGTTTAAAAATAGGTTTTAATACCAGCAATACATTTTTGGGAAAATAAACCAACAATACATTATTACCAGCAATACATTTTTTTAAAATTACCATAAATACATTTTGAAAAAATATTACCAGCAATAATATATGTTGGCGTTAACCCATTTCTGTTAACAATAATAATAATAATAATAATAATAATAAAATGGAGTTTCAAGTGGG
>CAHIKZ030000868.1:4295000-4302500 GCA_903632075.3 Acanthosepion pharaonis
TAAGGCGGGGATTTTATATGCTTTACTTGATAGATTTCGCAAAACTCTTGGAAATCTGATGACGTGAATTGCGTTCCGTTATCTGTTACTAAACAGTCCACTACGCCAAACCGAGCGAATAGCTCGTGAAGGAAATTTATGGTCGTTTCTGTAGTAGGATTTTTTGCAACCGAAACACCTCCGGCCATTTACTGTAGCTATCAACTATGATTAAATAGTAGAACCCGTCAATTGGTCCTGCATAATCTGCGTGTATTCTTGACCATGGACGATCAGTTTCAGGCCAAGGCTTATATATGATTGGCGGTGCTTTAGATGCTAAATTACAACCCTTGCACATTTCCCCCATTTGAGAAATATATATATATATATATATATATATATATATATATATATCAACACTTTAAATATCATTTTTCGTGGATGCCCATATGTAAGTAGACGCTCTATTTATTTATCAAACTGTATATTTATTTGTTTTCGTCTATCGACCTAAATGTTCGCGATATCATATTAAAGAAACGTTACGCCCTATAATCTTTAATAAATAAACGGAGTGTCTATTCAAATATGGGTGTCCACTAAAAATAATTCTTGATTAAATCTATCGGATTAATAAATAAAAAAATCAATTACTTGTTAAGAAATTACTTTTTTTTAGCTTAGAGAAACTGAGTAGTTATGAATGTTTCAAGAATCTTTGAAGAAATTTGCGCTTTTAAGGTACTATGCATCTTGGCTCGATCGGCGATATCATTCGAGGCAAAGTTAGTCTACAGCTCATTGGATATAGCGAGGGTTTCTCCTACTAAGGGGGACGAAGGTTCGAAACATGCCGGATGGTGATCCTTTCTTTTATTAAAGAAAGATTTCTCGACTATTCAGATCAGTAGACGAAAAAAAAAAGTTTTAATGTATAAACGGGGCGTCTACTCAAATATGGGTAATCCAGAAACGATAACGTTTAAAGTGATGAAATATGCAGGATATATATATATATATATATATATATATATATATATGGGGGGGACAGAACAAGCGAGGAATTTCTAAAAAGAAAATGCTAACCAGAAGAACTGGGACACATAATGAGAAAAGAGTGTATTGAAAATCAAATACACATAAGATATACTGAAGTAGGGCCAGAATGAAACAGTGGGTAACCTACCTAACATACTAGCATGTAGCTTCTCCAGTCTATCCGGACAACCTAGAACCCAACCCAGATAACAACTGATTCTTATCCTGACGTCAACCTTATGTAGGCCAAGGAGATACACTTCAGACGAGGCTAACAATATATTTAATAGCTAAAGCTGCAAAATCCTGTGCCCAGCGGAGCCGTATCGACACTTGACAGTTCGATCGATCAGGGTGAACAATTGATAGATTGGTTCGTTTTCTAGTGCTTATCAACATTTTACTGGTTATTTAAAGCCAGAAAATATTATATAAGAATTATATTGGAGATAATAATGGTTTAGTGATATAAGTCGTAGCAAATTAACCAATAGTTGGAGGGTTGGATTCTCTGATTAACAATTCAGGGCCATTACTCGTACATTGAAGCACTTAGTATTCCAAAGCGGTAACCAATCTCAGTACTGACCAGGCTCGATATTGCTTAACCTTGGTGATTGATGTTTCAAAGTAATCTGACCGTAAGCCCCGTTTCCTTTATGAAGTAATGGTTAACAGCTCGGCTTGAGGTATCGGAAAGTAAAGTTCGAATTCCAGTCGAGTTCATTAAATTTACTTACGTTCTAATATCTTTGAGAAAGGTATAAATCCATCTCTTCTCCTTCCAGCTATGGGTAAAATCGAAGGGTCGTATATCCTTGGGTGGCATCTCTGAATTCAAACCGGTTCACACTATCCTGAAAGTGTGTACCGATTATGAATCCAAATTCCTACTGAAACACCTAGTACTAATATGCACGTCCAAATGAATATGAGCTCTGCTATACTTGGGCCTCTTTTCGTTCGGATCCAGCGGGTTCATTTGAAGAAGCCGGATCAACTGACCGGGTGAATCTCGAAACAAATATAATTATTTTCTTTTAACTTATTACTTATATGCTCTCTCCATTGAATTGACAGTTCGTCAACTGATATTAAAAAAACGTTCTATTCGCAATTTTCGTTTATTCTTTAGTCATAGTCCCTAACATGTACTTACTGTAAGGCCCAATATTACCACTTATGTTTTATACAAAAAGTTCAATATATTGTATAAAAAGACATGTTTTTTTGTCATTTTATAACAAGAAACAAAAAATAAACATTATGGTTAAGCAAACTTTTAAGTCAAATATCTCAAAACTACAAAGAAAATAATAATAATTTCGGGTGAAGAACTTCTTTTGGTAGAACCACATTTTTGTCGTCTCAAATTTCTGTTTCATGTTTGAGGAAATTGTCCGATATTCTCAAGATAGACGCTCAACTTCTCGAGAGCAACTCTCTGCGGTTTCTCGGTCTCACGTTGACTGCTGACCTGAGATGGAATAAATACATCGAGTCAATTACCTCGTCCACTGCAAGGAAAGTTTGCTCCCCGAGCCGCACTAGGAAGTTTTTCTCCCCGGAGTCGATCCTCCAGATCTACAAATCCACAATTCGCCCTTGCATGGAGTATTGCTGCCATATATGGTCTGGTGCCCCTTCTGTTTGCCTCGGGGTTCTTGATAGGCTCCAGAGGCGGATATGCAATGTGGTTGGCCCTTCCCTGGCGTCTCGTCTACAGTCACTTTCTCACAGACGCGCCGTCGCTTCCCTCTGTCTGTTTATACTTTCATGGAAATTGCTCCGAGGAGCTGCATTCGCTGATTCCCAGACGTCATGAGTTCCAGCGCCTTACGAGGCTGGCATCCCGCTCTCACCCTTTCACTGTGGAAACTCCTAAATGTAGCCGTCTCTTCTACTCTAATAGCTTCATGTCTCGCACCTCTCGCCTGTGGAACTCCTTTCCCTTCTCCTGTTTCCCTGTGAGCTATAATATCCAGCTATTCAAGTGCAATGTCAATCGACATCTCCAATTGCCTTGATCTATCCACTACCCTCATCCTTTCTTCTATCACTCCTATCTGATCTTGTTCTAAATTTTCTGTAACCCCTTGCGTCCTAGTGGCTTCCCGCCTTGCTTGGGGTGAATACTTAAAAAAAAAAATAGAGATTACATAGAAATCTGGTACTATTTTTCTTTCAGACATTTCCCGAACCCTCGATGTAGTGATTCCGAAATCTTAATAATTTTCTGCTATTATTAGTAAGCTTTTTTTCTGAAATACTAATAGTAATTGTACTTTTTTGTTGTTCGTGGTGTTAAATTACTTACTATCATTAAAAATATATATATATATGATTTATTCATGAAGACAAATTGGAAATGTATATTCTAGACCAAAATAAAATTAAATAAGCAGAAGCCACGTTGATTTGTCCATTTTCATTGTTTTCCTTGATCCCAGAAAGAGACTTTTAGACACGTTTTCGCTTTTATGAACCATAAAATCTGAATTTCTTCAGAGTTTCACTCTGATGATTAGCCATTACCATCTGCATGAGATTGTGAAGCTACTCGGGACTACTGTCTTAAATAAATGGAGCGTCTACTCAAATACAAATACCCACTAAAATAATATTTGAAGTAGTAATATTATACCGGATTAAAAGATTAAATTCGTTAATTCGTTATAGCGCTAATATACATGCTTGCAAAAATTACAATACCTTTGTAGAAAACCCCTCAAGATGAAATAAAAGTTTTAACATATACTGGTGTTTCATCTAATTTGATTTAATTCTCATGTCAGGTTAATCAACGCACGCTACAAAAATAGGAAGTTGTGGAGAGCCTTGAGAAATCACGTCCTGAAGAAACACGGCACGTAAATGATGATAAGTGTTTGAAAAGAGAGAGTCGATTTGCATATATATTGAGAGAGAGAGAGAGAAGTTTTACATACAATGTTAGAGAGGAGTTCAGTGAACTTTACTGTGGTTTTTGTCGGTAAAATCAGGATAGACGAATTGAAGCCAAGTTTTTGGAAGTTGCTTGGAACTGGAAACGGAGTTCTGGTGAAATCGAGAACGTCTATCAAATTTTTTATGTTGACGACCTGTGCTCATATTTCCTTTAAGTAGCTCATGGATGTATTGGCACACAATAGAACGACTTGATTGGTCTATTAACTTTACAATCTATGAGGCGGTGCTCTCTCTGCTATAGTACAAAGTAAAAAGGTTTAAATGAAACTTATTCTTGTAATTTAAAAAACATCGGAAGCTGCAAGCTTTTTCACCTGTATGGATATATATGTATGTGTGTAGCCTACAAATCACTGGCAATAATACAGGGTTTAATGAGATTGATTCGCTAACCTATAATAGATAGTTCGCTCGCCTCGCCGAGTTTTCCCTTTCGAATATTTCGTTCTGTATATATTTATTTATATAGAGTTTTGACATTTTATTTCTTTCGCGCACATCAATTCCGAAGCCAAAGGTTGCTACTAAGACATTAATCTAAATTTTAATTGCTTAACCTCTTCTTAATTCTTTTTGACACAATATATTTATTTGCGACTTTTATTTCTGCCTCCGTCCAGCCGGGCGGGAGAGATTTACCGCGGCGTGCAATTAACTCCCCTTGTCGCCCGTTAATAACAGAGTCACTGTTAATCTTGCTGAAACCGCCATCTTGTTACCGAGACAGACTATTTCGAGCTGTCCAATTACTCAAGTCGACAAATCAACACAGCACAAAGATTGAACACTTGGCCATCTTCATACCAATGTCTCGATTGTCTATTCTATTCTTTATTACTTTGCTCGAAATCCACTTTAGTTTTCTCTTTAGTGTTTTAGTATTCTTTCCCCCTTTTCTTTTAATTTCATATTGTTTTGCTTTGCTTTTGGTTTGTTCTTTGTTTTATGTGTCTGTCTGTCTCCTTCTTCTTCTTCTTCTTCTTCTTCAAATCTACGTATTTCAATCAATTTCTTCTCCTCTCTTTTTCTGCTTTCCTTCTTCTTCTATTTCTTCTTCTTCTCCTTCAAATCTACTTATTTACTTTCCTCTACTTCTTTATCAAAGTTTTTCTTTCGAATTTTGTTATTGTCGTTGTTCTTGTTATTCTTCTGTTGTTGTTGTTGTTCTTCTTCTTCTTCTTCTTCTTTTTCTTCTTCTTCAAATCTACTTATTTCACTCAATTTCTTTTCCCCCCTTTTCTTTTTCTGTTTTTTTCTTTTTCTTCTTCTTCTTCTTCTTCTTCTTCTTCTTCTTCAAATGTACTTATTTCACTTAATTTCTTTTCCTCTCTTTTCTTTTTCTTCTTCTTCTTCGTCTTCAAATTTACTTATTTCACTCAATTTCTTTTCCTCCTTTTTCTTTTCCTCCCTTTTCTTTTTTTTCTTCTTCTTCTTCAAATGTACTTATTTCACTTAATTTCTTTTCCTCTTTTCTTTTTCTTCTTCTTCTTCTTCTTCTTCTTCTTCAAATTTACTTATTTCACTCAATTTCTTTTCCTCTCTTTTCTTCTTCTTCTTCTTCAAATTTACTTATTTCACTCATTTCTCTTCTTCTTCTTCTTCTCCTCCTCCTCCTTCAAATCTACTTATTTTATTCACTTTCTTCTACTTCTTTATCAATGCTTTTCATATTTTCTTGTTCTTGTTCTTCTTTTTCTTCTTGCTAATTACCAAATCTTTTATGTTTATTATTACATTATCTTTTTTTCTGTTCATTCTTTTTTTCAAATAATGATTCTTTTGTCTCTACATTATTGTTTATGCTTCATAGTTTTTTTCCTGTTTCCGTTTCCTTCTTTTTTTTCTTTGTTTCCTTTTTCCATTATGATTTTGTAAAGTATATACGTGTTTCGTTTTTTTTTCTTTCGAATCTTTTGGAAATAACATGTCTTAATTTGTGTTTTTGGTAATTACTTTGAATATTCGGTTTCTTCACCCGTCTTATTTTTAAATTTACTTTCTGAAATTTTCATCTCTTCCTTCTTTCCTTTTTTCCTTCATTTTTTTTCTTTCTTATTTTCTATCTTGATTTGATTCCTTTTCTTTTCTATGTTAATTCATTTGTTTGTTTTCTTCTTCCTTTTTTTGAAAATCGATTTGCATAATTATTTTATCTTTTAATTCGATTTTTTGCTTTCCTTAATAGTTTTCTTTTTTCTTCTATTCATAAATATATATTTTTCGTTCTCATATTTAAACGACGTCGCTCTTTATTTTTTTGTATTTTGCCAGTCATAAAGTTTCCTACTTTATTCTTGGTTGGTTTTTGTCAATTCATTTGCTTGTTTTCTTTCTTTCTCATTTTTGTGGAAATTATTTTGTTTTGTTCAATTTTAATTTGTTTTGCTTCATTGAATTATTCTTTCTTTTCGATTTTTGTAAATTCATTTTAAATTTGCTTCTTCCTTCATTATTATCTTTCTTTTTTCTTTCTTACTTTGCTATTTATTTGTTTCTTTCTTTCTTATTTTTGCAAATTGATTTACTTCTTTCTTTCTTTCTTTTTTTACATTAATTTTCTTCTTTTTTCTTTCTTATTTCTTAAATTGATTTGATTCTTTCTTTTTTCTTTCTTATTTCTTAAATTGATTTGATTCTTTCTTTTTTCTTTCTTATTTCTTAAATTGATTTGATTCTTTCTTTTTTCTTTCTTATTTCTTAAATTGATTTGATTCTTTTTTTTCTTTCTTATTTCTTAAATTGATTTGATTCTTTCTTTTTTCTTTCTTATTTCTTAAATTGATTTGATTCTTTCTTTTTTCTTTCTTATTTCTTAAATTGATTTGATTCTTTCTTTTTTCTTTCTTATTTCTTAAATTGATTTGATTCTTTCTTTTTTCTTTCTTATTTCTTAAATTGATTTGATTCTTTCTTTTTTCTTTCTTATTTCTTAAATTGATTTGATTCTTTCTTTTTTCTTTCTTATTTCTTAAATTGATTTCCTTCTTTCTTTTTTCTTTCTTATTTCTTAAATTGATTTCCTTCTTTCGATATTTTTGAATTGATTTGCATTTTTCTTTCTTGTTTAAGCAATCTTTCTTTCTTTTACCTTTCTTATTTTCTAAACTGATTTTCTTCTTTCTTTCTTATTTTTTGCATTGATTTCCTTTTTCTTTCTTTTTTTTACACTGGTTTGCTTCTTTCTTTCTTTTTTCTTATTTTTTCTTTCATTTACTCCTTTCTTTTTTCATTCTTATTTTTGTAAATTGATTTGCTTCTTTCTTTTTTCTTTTTTATATTGATTTTTTCTTTCTTTCTTTGTTCTTATTTTTTATACTGATTTGTTTCTTTTATTCTTTCCTATTTTTCTAAATTCCTTCCTTCATATTTATTCTTTAATAAATTCCTTGTTTAATTACTTTTTCTATTTTTTTCAAACAGGTTTTCTAAACTGGTTCCTTTCTTCTACAGTATTATATTAAAAAAAAATATTCACCCCTATCCTTCTTTAGCATGCACAAACGGTTAAAT
>CAHIKZ030000868.1:4307500-4310000 GCA_903632075.3 Acanthosepion pharaonis
TGTCAAAGACGAATAGGTGCTAGCTTATCGCTAATTACATGACAAATGTTAAGAACAACTTCATTAATTAGTTCTAACACTTCAGAACCTCACAGCAAGGACAAAAAAAAAAAAAAACATGTTCCCAGGGTCGAATCAACAATATCTTTCCCTTCGTATTGGTAACGAAGAAGATCCACATAACTTCTACTTTATGGAAAAGACTGCCCGCCACTAGAGAATGCTTGCACAGTAACTACGATCTTAACATTTTAATGTCTTTATCTATTCTACATAACCTCATAATAAGCACTTTTTACTTTCTCACTTTATATTCTTACAACAAAGTGGCAGATCAGCTTTTTCTGTGCAGATCGTCTGTCTTAGTCAATATATTTATCACCCATTCTAGATGTTAGTGTATTTGTCCTGTTTATTTAGTCATCAGTCAAAAGCTGCATTTATCAACGTATTTGTTTCTCAGTCTATCAATATATATGTGTGTGTGTGTTAGAATTTTTTACATACGGACAAAACAACTTACCACAAAGATACTCGTGAGAACCAAAAATGATTAACATATTTGGTTCTCACCAGTCGAGATGCAGCCGCATCGAAGCAAGAATGCATCTTTGTAGTGAGTAAGTTGTTTTTGTCCGTATGTAAAAATTATAATAAATAATTATTGCTCTACTCTTGGTACTGATCCCTCTTTAGAATTAATGCTGTGAACGTTAGAATTTATATTATTTTCATTTTCGTTTCTCATTATATTCGGGGATATATATATATATATATATATATATATATATATATATATATATATATATATATATATATTTAATCTTTTATATATATATAATTGGGCGTAAGAACAATATTTTCCAAATCGTGTAAAAGCATAATTGACCATTTGGTAGATTAAGATCTGAACCGTTGTAAATTTGAAATGATTAAAATATCTTACTGGAATTCTAAGAGGTTTTTATAACACTGTTGAATTCTACTCTGAGCAGTAAGAAAGAATAATTAATCTCCAAGTTTAATAGAAAAATCGTGAATAAATCCATCATAAACGTAATTGACATATTCATCATTAATTAATCATATCTCAAAATCGGAAGCTCATGAACGATTGAAAAAAAGTTTAGAAATATATATTTATATGAAGAGATATAGTTTTATGGTGTGCTATATTTATGGGATAAAGTGTTCAATATCAGAGACAGAGCGTATGTCAATATAAATATATATATTGCGCCTGTATATACTGTGCCTAGCAGGAAACAGCCTGTCGCCTCCGAGTGTTGATTTCAATGTTCACTTTTATATATATACATATATATATATATATATGTGTGTGTGTGTGCGTGCGTGCGTGTGTTCTTGTAATATTTTATATTTGAAGTTTTGAATGTTCTAATTTTAGCCAATGACTGCGAGCTCAAATTTGGGAGGCTAAATTCTGATGCGTATTTCTATTTTCTCTAAGGTTCGTTCCTGACTAAATTACAATGCAGATTACATCTACGGCACCATTTCCCAAATCCTCTAAAGATGTGTAAGCAATGGTATCATGATTGGTTTATTTGATATTTTATATAGTTTTCTGTAACACCGATCATTGAGAGGTGGACCTGTCTGTAAATAAAAAAAAAACAGAATTCCTTAAATGAGCTGATCGACAGAAATTGTTTCTCCGTTACTAAATGAGGAATTTATAAGAAACTATTAGATTTAAGAACACATGATCTTTTTTAGTTTTAATCAAGGTTTGACTCGATATACATATGACTGTTGCATGTAGACATTTATATACGAGAGTAGGCTTAAAATCTCATAGGCTGACTATAAAGGAATGCTGCCAGAGCTGTGAAAAGTTGGATGCATTAATTTAACGTCTTCTTCTTAATACTTTATTAAATTTCCAGGTAAAATTATAGCTGACTGTTCGAAGAAGACGTCAATGGTATTTAATAGTAACTTCTCTTGAATATGAACAAAAGTTAGCATGATAGTTTTATCAAATACTTTGTTGACATGGGCTCTACATTTAAGGACGAAGCTCTAGATTTACCAACAGTTTAAAAATACAATTTAGGAGGGGAAAGACTTGCTGAATTTGAAGATGTCCTAAGGTCAGGACTTCCTGCAACTTCCACCACTGAGGAAACATTGATTGTGTTCACAATGAACTTAGTATGACGAAGGTTCCTACTCGGTGGGTGGAATGTCATCTGGCACCAGACTGATAACATCACGCGAAAATCTGACATTGAGAGAGTTCCAGCTGAGTTCCTTGAGCGTTTTCGAACTCAGGGTGAGTGTTGGTTTCATCATTTTGAGCCAAAGATAAACATACGGACAATCCATACATTGTAACGCCCTAACCCACTTTCTTCAAAGAAGGCTCTTGTCATTTCATCTCCATCGAAGGTAATGGACTCATTATTTTGATATACAAAAGACATTATTGACTATCTTCAAAGGAGCCATACCATCAACATACAGTAATATACCT
>CAHIKZ030000868.1:4315000-4322500 GCA_903632075.3 Acanthosepion pharaonis
ATGAAATATATATAAAACTAAATAATATTCCATGGTTAAGAAAATGTAGCAATATTTAAATTTTTAGGAGTTTAAAAAATGATCGTACAGCAGGACAAAAACATGTTTCCTCCATTCAATATTTTGTAGCAAAGTCTTTATTAACCAATCTCTTTCTGTAATCTTTCATTAACGATTCGAATACTTTAGTAGGTATTTTGTTCCATTCTTTCTGAGTAACTGTCTTCAGGTTTTTGATGTTTGTTGGACCTCTATCACGGATCTTATTTTTCAAAAACCGCCATAAATTCTCTATTGGATTCAAATCCGGCGACTGACTTGGCCATTGTAAGATGGTAACGTTGTTATTAGCAAGCCAATTCTTCGTAGTATTCTTGGGATCATTGTCCTGCTGGAAGATCCAATCAGGAGGAAGCTCAAGATTCTCTACAGAAAGCAATACATTTTCGCTTATGATTTGTTGATATTTTTCTGCATTCATTCTACCGTCTATAATTGCTAGTTTGCCAAGATCTCGCATCGAAAAGCAGCCCCAAAACATGATACTACCCACCATCAAATTTGTCAGTTGATATAGTGTTCTTGGGTGCGTACGCTTCACCGTCTTTCCTCCCTACATGGCATCTCTACGCGACTTTATACCATCTCTGCGAAGTTCACTACTTGTTTGCTTAGTTACGTTAACTCCTGAGAAATTCAGATCATTCTGAAGGTTTTGTCTGATGGCCATTGTGTTATTTTCAACCTGTCGCATCAACCTTCTTCGTAATCTGGGAGAGATCTTCCTGGGATCACCGGGTCTGCCTTTGTTCTCCACAGTATTAAGTCTTTTAAATCTTGCAATAAATGAACCAATTGTTGAAAAAGGTATGTTCGTGTTACTGGAGATGTTTCTGTAATTTTTTTCCATTGTTCCATAGCTTAATAATTAGCTCTTTTTGACCACACGTCATTTCCTTACGTCTAGTCATTATTAGAACCGTTATCAGTAAACAGTGACTGCCGAATGATCCAATTTTGAACTGAATGTTGCAATAGAGTTACTGAGAATATTCTAGAACAGTTTAGAATCTTCTACTTTGAAGTGCAACCAAAATCTACCGTATTATAATGCAAAAATTGATACTGTACGAACATTTTTTCCACAATTCAAAATATAAAAATTTGCATAACTCTCACTTATCGATGAATTTCAAATTTTAAATTGCAGATTCTGATTCTGTGTCCCAAAATACATATATAACATTGTTATTCGACGTTTTCAATCGCCATAAGTGAGAATAGCAAGCATTTGTTTGCCGTTCGATCACTTATTCAACCCCACTATATATATATATATATATATATATATATATATATATATATATATATTCATGAATTAGATTCAAACTGATAAAGATGTTACCTTAACTGTCTTTTACAATAGTAAAAGAGTTATATTGGTCGGGTTATCAAACTGTTATAGTTTTGATTTTTTTTTAATGTGTTAATTAATACAGTATTTAACTTATATTAAATCTCGAAATTATTTTTAAAAAAAATTAAATATTTAAATTGCTAGCAAGCATCAAATTAATTTCTTCGTGGATCTTTTTTGAACATCTAAATTACTATCAAACATTAAAATATATTTTTTACATAAATTGCTAAAACTTACCACCCCCTCTCCTTTCTATGTAAAACCCATTTACAGCCTCTTTCTCTTTACTTCCCCCTTCTTTCTTTTTCCTTTTTCTTTACTCTCTTCTTCCCTTCCCATTTCAATATATCACTTCCGTTAAGTTAACCGTTTAAATAGGTCATGGTCTGGTCACTCCTCCTCCCCCAATACTAAGTATGACTGAGAGAAATATTAAATTAAACCCTCTCTAAACGCTACCATGTCTCTCTAACCGCTCTTTATTACCCTCTCTGTTAAATTACAAAAACTTACACTACCCATCAATTTTCATTTCATTTTTCGTTTCATCTTTTGGAAGTGCTATCTGATGATGCGGCGTCCTTTAAAAGGGCTCTGGTGAAATAAATTATTATAATGGAACCTGAAAGTCGTGTTTTTTTTTTATATATATATATATATATATATATATATATATATATATATATATATATATATATATATATATAAATGTTCAGAACGGCATTGTTTTCGTCAGAAAAGTACGTATAACTTTTTATCAAAGTTGTTTTATATTCTATAATTTTCACAGACAATAAGTACGATATTATTTGTTATTGTTTGAGATTTTGGTGCAAAAAGTTATGGATGATTTAGTGATTTACTGCAAAACCCATAACGGCCAAAATGATCAGAACGGTTGAAAAAATAACAAAATAATCAAAAATGACAGAATACTGGAATTATTTAATATTTAGTGTGAAGCCCTTTAGCTTCAATCACACTTTGACATCTTCGACTGCATGAGGAAATTAAATTTCCAATTTCTTGCTGGTGATCTTATTCCATTCTTCCTGGAGGGCATTCCATAATTGCTCGGTTGTCTTAGGATTTCTGGCTTTCGAAAGTTCTCCTAGAATATTCCACACATTTTCAATAGGATTGTGATCTGGGCTTTGAGCAGGCCAATCCATAACAATACCTTTTCAGCCTTGAGGAAGTTCATGGCCACCTTAGCCTTGTGACATGGGGCATTGTCCTGCATGAATATGGGTGGTCGCTTAGTTGTATTTCCCATCACTGGCAAGACATGATCTTTTACAAGTTGTTTATAAATTCCTGCATTTACCTTTCCGTGTAATCGTACCAAAGGGCCCACACCCTTTCCAGATATCATCCCTCAAACCATGACACTTCCTCCACCGAATTTAAGACTAGTCTTAAGGCATTTAGGCGACAATTTTTCACCTACTTTTCGACGAACGTACCTTTTCCCATCTGAGCCAAATAACATAAACTTAGATTCATCACTGAAATGCACCGTTTGCCATTTTTCTTGAGACCACAACACATGTTCGGTTGCAATGGTAAGACCACACATTTTAGTCTTGGAGCTGATCAGTGGCTTCACTGCAGGTGCTCTTGCTTGTAGGTCATGTTCAACTAAACGAAGAGATTTTCGAGATAAAGTTTTCTTCAGTACAATGCTCATTTCCCGAGAAACAGCAGTTTTAAATCTGTCCTTTTTAACCAACTTTACCATAGCACGATCTTCTCTCTTGGTCATTTTTCTTGGCCTACCTGTAGACTTTCTTGCTTCACACGAACCACAATCATCGTAGACCTTATGTGAACAACACTTTTTGACGTGTTAAAAATCTTTGCAATAGACCCAATACTTAAATTATCCTTCTTACGAAGCTTAATAATCTACTGACGAAGTGGTAACTGAGTAAGTAGCATTATATTAACAAAGTACACTGCAGATATTCTTACTAATGTTTAGTAAACGAACCGTCACGTAAACAAATTTTAAAAAAATAGAGTTCGCTGGTTAAATATACTAAAACACGGAGTAAAAGCAACCGTTCTGATCATTTTGACCGACATGTGTTTTGCAGTAAATAACTAAATCATCCATAATTTTTGTATTATCGTCTCAAATTACACCAAAATCTCAGACAATAACAAATAATATTGTATTTATTGTCTGTAAAAATTATAGAATATAAAACAACTTTGATAAAAAATTATACCTACTTTTCTGACGAAAACAATGCCGTTCTGAACATTTTGGCCGCAAATGTATATGGGAGAATATAAAACATACATTTTATATATCAAAACAATGTTAGGAATATTAATGCCGAAGTGGAATTTTTTTATTTGTGTGACGCGTTTCGTCCTTTCGGACATCATTGAACTAAAGTGATGGTTTTGTTTATAAAATTGCACATTAGTGAGAAGTGCAGGAGTATATAAGAATGCAATCGTTGATTGTACTTAGACATGATTTTGAAACTGAAAATCGTCACAATATGCGACGCTTAATAACAAAAATGATAAAAAAAAACCGTAAAACAATTAATGGATTTAGCTAGACTAAATGCGAAAACACATGTTGCAAAAAATAAATTAAAATTAAAAAAAAAAAAATTTCAGCGTTCCAACATTTTCAGCGTTCCCTTTCTAGGACTAAAGTGATGTAAGTATATATGCGCTGGAAGAGAAACGATCATATAAAACCCGACGTTTGGGCACCTCGAGGCGGTATAATGGTTAGCAAGCTTATCTCGCTAGAACAATAACGATTGAGTAGTGGAGTTCGATCATCACCGGGTGCCCAATACTTTCGGCGTTGTGCTACATCTAAACTGCGCTTGGGAAATCACTATAAAACCCACAGTTAGTTATATAATTATAATAGTTATATAATCACTTCTCTTCCTGCGCATATACACTTTACATCAATAAAAACTTCACATTAGTCCTAGATAATCGTAAAGGAAACGCATACATGAATTATTTTTCTATTTGTTATTAATGTTTATAATTAATTTTCCTAACATATATGTGTGCATGTATTCTTAAGGTGTTTGTGTGCGAGCCTTACACATGTAGACACGTTTATCGAGTATTATTTGGGGCTGTGAAGGATAAGAAGTCGTGAAGAGCCATGATCACTCACGTACACAGGGAATACTGCACACAGAAGAAGATTTATTATTGTAATGAATTGCATGTGCCGATAATATTACGCGAGACTTAGTGTGTAAATTACTCCTTCGAGTGGTTTGTAGCACGTTTATTTATCACTAGCAGCATGGCCCGGCGTTGCCCGTGCTTGATTCAAAAATCGTACGACTCATACAGCAATCGCTATCACTTGACTTTAAATATTTTTGCCCTTCCTTGCCTTTAAAGGAGTGCCCTTTGCTGTGCTGATGTTGCTACATGCCTTACTTCTTGCCTATCTCACACTGCGAATTTTTTCTAAGCTCTATACGCAACATTAAATCTGTTACGAAAAAAGAACTAAACAAAATGAACACAAAACGATCAGCTTTAAAAAAAAAAAAAGGACCCGTAACTGGAAAAACCGAATGAAAAAAGAATGTTAAGAACAAATACTTTTTAACACTCAACCCAGTTCTGAGGAATCAGAATCAACGTTGAGTTTAAGCAAGCGAATGAGCCAATTGGAGTAAAGTGCCACGCAGATTTAAATTTTTCCCACTTGTGACGAATGCAGCTATCGATCTTTTTTTTATTTTAGCATGCTAGCATGCTAGTTAACATTCGTGTCAGTCAGCTGTTGGCTCTCACGCTGGCCAATAGAATCTCCCTGCCTATTCGTAGCAGCCAGCTATAGGCTCTCACTCTGGCCAGTAGAAAATGGCCGCAAACTACATGAAAACTGCGGCTCTCAGTTGCGTCTCTTGTCTTTGGGCAGAATGCGCTCAGGAGCGATTCCGCGAAAGGACAGAGTCGCAACTGAGGAAAATTATACTGAGTGGTGCCGGCCCGGGGGAACAGCTGCTCGAGGCCGCGCCTTCTTATTGCACTAGAGAGAAGGGTCGGTGCACGCACTGAAGCCAGCGCAACCGACGGTTTCGGGGACTCGGGGAATTTCTGTTCCCAGCCCGGGTGTACGCGATCAGGCTCACCACATTAAACCGACCTTGAGTCACAGCCTGAACTCGTGGGGGATTGAGTAAAAAAATATAACGCGAGACTTAAGCTCTCATATTCTCACAGCTATTGCGGTTTGCTAATATGTATACGCATAGCTCAGGGAGCACCTGTTATACCTGAAACACTATCACTCGCTTCTCTAGGGTAGGTGTTTTTATAGCTACCTGCTCAACTGTTTTTTTTTTCCAACGCGCGCACGTATCAGGTGGAGGTAGATTAATATTTTCGCCTCTCAGAGTCGCTACCAGATGTCGTTTCAGTTTATCCCTGAACCTGACCTTCTTCATGCTCTATAGACATGACACCCCGAGATACTGAATCTGTATTTTTAATCAACAAAATTTGACAAAAGCCCTGACACTTCCCGCTTAAGCATCGATTCGTTAAAAGAATCTAATTATTATTCACTTATTTTTTAATTTATTTTTAACACAGCGTTTCGGCCGTAGTACGCTCTGGCTTTCTTCAGGTTTTCGGAATGTCGAACTGAACTCTTTATTTTGCTCGCTGGGGTAGACTGTTCTAGTTCCACGTGCCATGTCTAATGGATGTCCAGTTATCAGTTATCTCTTGTTAATTCCCCTCTCTAAGTTCTCCACCGAAGAACTTGGAGAGGGGAATTTACAGGTGATAACTGATCGTATCTCAGATATATAGACAGATATATTTCTTTAAAAACCTGTGTTATTTATTTATTTATTTATTTCCAAACCAATTACTTTTGCAACTATAAATATCTGTTGTTGAGAAATGAGTTTCACATTTAACAATAAATATGCCATAAATCATCACCATAACCATCGCCACGACGGTCATCATCAATATCGCCACCACCAACACCACAATCAGCATCTCGATCATCGTAAACATCGCCAACACCAACAACAACAAAATCACGATCATCGTCATCAACCTCACCACAACCACTACCACCTCAATCATCACTGCCACCACCACAGTCACCAAGATAATCATCATACCCACCCGCACCGCCATCATAATTAACACTACCCCACCAACACAATCATCATCATCACCACAAGCACTACCACCATCATCATCACCACCATCACTAGTCACCACGATAATCTTCATCACCACCACCACAACCATCATTATCATATCCATTTCATTACCATCATTATCATCATCAACACCAACCCCACCAACACGATCATCATCATCCTCAGCACTACCACCATCATCATCACCACCATCAACACTGTCACCACGATCAGTATACTCACCATCATATCATCATACCCACCACCACCATCATCGTCATCAACACCAGTCCCACCAACACGATCATCATCATCCTCGCCACCACTACGTCTACCACCATCATCATCAATACCACCACTACTATCACAATAATCATCAACCTCAACACCACCACCATCATCATCAACACCAGTCCCACCAACACGATCATCATCATACTCACCACCACTACCTCTACCACCATCATCATCAATACCACCACTACTATCACAATAATTATCAACCTCAACAACACCACCACCATCGTCGTCAACACCAGTCCCACCAACACGATCATCATCATCCTCACCACCACTATCTCTACCGCCATCATCATCAATACCATCACAACCACCACAAAAATCATCACCATCAACACCACCACTGCCATTGTCACGACCACTATCACCATCACCACCAATTCCACCAACACCAACATCGTCATCGTCGTCGGAGTTGTTGCTTTACTCTAAAATTGTAATTATATATTATTTTTTATTAAAATTTAATAGTCATCTTTATTGTCTTGGATGCACGTCTTTTACTTAATATCAACGAATCCCCAGTTATTATTGTTATTATTATTATTATTATTTGATATCGCTCCGTCTGACATTGTCGGTGAGGCTTACTATACTACACTA
>CAHIKZ030000868.1:4327500-4365000 GCA_903632075.3 Acanthosepion pharaonis
ACTAGTTTTGAAGCTATTACGTTCTGATTTGAAGAGACTGAGATAGATAGATAGATAGATAGATAGATAGATAGATAGATAGATAGATAGATAGACGCGTATGTGTTAAGATATCAAAACTAGTTTTGAAGCTATTACGTTCTGATTTGAATGGCTTAGATAGATAGATAGATAGATAGATAGATAGATAGATAGATAAACGCGTATGTGTTAAGATATCAAAACTAGTTTTGAAGCTATTATGTTCTGACTTGAATGGCTTAGATAGGAAGAGACTGAGATAGATAGATAGATAGATAGATAGATAGATAGATAGATAGATAGATAGATAGATAGATAGATAAACGCGTATGTGTTAAGAAATCGAAACTAGTTTTGAAGCTACTACGTTCTGACTTGAATGGCTTAGATAGGAAGAGACTGAGATAGATAGATAGATAGATAGATAGATAGATAAACGTATGATGTTAAGATAATCAAAACTAGTTTTTAAAGCTATTACGTTCTGACTTCAATGGCTTAGATAGGAAGAGACTGAGATACATAGATAGATAGATAGATGGATACATAGATAGATAGATGTGGGCGATCATTGTTTTTCCTATTCTTTGTAGCGCTTAGCAATATGTGTCTCTTCACTGTCCCTCCCACTTCAAGTTCTGCCATCTATTTGCTCACGCACGTCATGTAGGTTATTTGCAGTTCCTCTCGTGTCAATGATAACGTATGAAAGGGAGCAGCTAGACGAACACACAGATTACTTGATGCATATAATGGTAAAGGCGTGCTTTTAAAGAGTCACACTTTTCGGAAGATCTGATAAATCAGGCAACATGTTCAACAAAAGCTCTGCATAGCCCATATCACGTTTTACTATAACGGAGTTTAAAATCTCTGGGACACTGTTGACATCTAAATATAGTTCACGTAATTCCTATGGAAAGATATTGTTTGAATTTAGATTCTTCTAGACTGGCTACCATTCAAGGCAAGAATATAGATTCATGCCTTTTCCAAGAGAATTAGCACGAAACAGAATTGACTAAAGTTTGAAATAAATAAACGTTAGACTAATGTTACCCAACTCTCTCTCCCCCCTCTCTCTCCAGTTATATATATATATATATATATATATATATATATATATATATATATATATATATATATATATATATATATATATATATAAATTTGTAGCCTCTGTCTTCCTGTTTGTTATCGAATACTTCCTAGTGTTCAGGAGATATACACACATAACTATATATATTCAGAAACTACATTATCCAAGGTACTTGGATAATTATATTTCATTTTGATTAATGGTGCCCCCCGCCTCACTGAATTTTGTTTTCTTTTGATTGAAATTAAATTTAAATTTCAACAAGGGAATGACTCTTATTCAAAATATAGGAGAAAACCAGAAGTTGCAGGTCACATCATTTTGATCAAATTAGGTCCCTTTCATTTAAATTTAATTTAATTTTAAACAAGGGAATAACTCCTAGGGTACTTAGATAAGTGTATTTCATTTTGACTAATGGGGGTCCACTGTGGCACAAACCACCACTACTGTAAACTTTTCCTTTTTGATTGAAATTAAATTTAGATTTGAACAAAGGAATGACCCCTTTACAAAATATAGGAGAAAGCCAGAAGATGGAGGTCATAACGTCAAGATCAAAATGTGACAATATGGATGTCAAGTCGAGCAAGACACCACCAGTCAGTGAATAATGCCTTGCAATACATAATTGTTGCGACAATTCAACTATCATATCAATGTTGAAATCTTCTCATCTATTCATTCAATCAAGTAATGCATCAAATACATATCAAACGGGTCTGATCAAACATTTTTTTCACAAACCTCATCTGAATTTTTTTTCCCTCCAATTTAAATTAAATTTGAATAAGGGAATGACTTTTATTCAATGCATTAATATGCAATATTAATTAAGATTTGATTATAGTGGTGAAGGTTTTGTGCAGAACCATCCACACTTTTTGAAGGGCCGAATACAAAGACTTGGTGAACTACTTGCCAAAGGATTCCCAAACGGACCTCCGCAGGTTTTGAATACAGAGTTGTCTTTCTCCTAGACCAGTTGCCACGCAAGGCTATAGAGCCCAACCTGTCCTGCTGTTTAGCTCAAGGAGAAGAAGAAGTTTCACACTTTTCCCAACGCACGTAAGTGAATGTAACATGATTCGACTGGAATTCGAACTCGGCTTTCCGATTTCTCAATCCAATTCATTACTCCACCGTGGTATGTATATATATATATATATATATATATATATATATATATATATATATATATATATATATATATATATATATATATAAAGAAAAAACTGCAAATTTTTTTTTTTGATTATAATGTAGATTTTTTTAAAATATATATTATACTTTATTTTCCATATTATTGCTACACGAGTTTCCTGTCTTTCGAGCTTCATCAGGCAAAGAGTGAATATTTCCACATATTATAAAAAAGAATTAATTTCCCTTGTTTTTCGATGTTTAACTGTTGTCTTTATTATTATGGATTATTTACCATTTTATAAATAACGATAAAAACAAGTTTCTCATTCATATTTTATAAAAAATATATCGATATTGCTGCATGAAAGACATTAATGGAAAAGGTAATTTTTATATTCATAATTGCAATTACTCGTCGTTACCTGTTTATTTGAATGTTCATGTTCGACAGGCATTTTCTATAAATTTAAGAATAAAAGAATTAATTTAATATTTATTACTTTATGAATTGATAAATGATAAACAATACTTTTTGTTTAGTTGGTTCGTATTTTTGGTATTTACATATTTAGAATGTTTTAAATATAGAATTATTCTTGTAAATAAACAATACACAGACAGTGCTTATGATTTTTGTTGTAAATTCTCAAAGAACAAATAAAATGTAAAAATTCATTTTCATATGTTTTTTTTTTAATTGATTTCTTCCCAAGCAGGCCATTAAAGCCACTAAGAAACAAGGGTTTAGTGGGTGTAGAAAAATTAGAAACAGAAACATTAATAATGACCGGAAAGTGGAAAGAGTAATCGGGAGGACAGAAGATAGCGATTGACATTGCATTTAAATTTTTACAGAGTTGGCTGGAAAGAGTCTAATCATCAAAAAAACAAAAACAATAAACATTGCCGAGGAAGTGAAGATAGTTAAAATAATAGCGATGTCAAGAGAAAACCGTCCTTTTGATATATCGATGTTTATTTTCGCTTTGAACAGATCTGAAAGATGGAAAAGTGATATTTTCATTCTTAGATTTTACAAATGATGAAAACAGCAATATAAAACAAGTATTTGATTCTTAAATATTAATATTAAATAACAGGATGAAGCATTTATTGTGATTATTATTATTATTGATATATTATTATTATTATATTATTATTGTTAATGATATTATGTAACTGCATGAAACATTTAACGGAGTTGTGCATTTTTGCTCGAAGTCACCACAATTTTTAGCCCGTTTTCTCCTTGCGATGTATTTCAAGAAGATATAGAACTTCGGCTTATACTTCCAACTTTATTTACAGGCAAATACTGCACAAAATACTTAACCTCATGATTCCTAGGAAATAATAACTTCATTTATAATAACGTCATTAGTAATAACTTCATTAATCCTAAATTTGCCAGTCAGTCATTTAATCTGGAATGATGAAATAATGATGCCCGTATGGGCAATAATTAAATCATCGACTTGTGATACCCACTGATAACCAGTGTCGCGTCAAATGATGATGGCCGCTATTTAATTGTTAAAACATACATTTATATAGTTTGATATGATTTATAACAATAAGAATTTTGCTTCTGGCAAATAAATTTAACAATTATCACGTTCGATCTCGTTTTCATAACCGTTCCTTAAAATTCGACCTTTGCCGAATAATTTGACTTATATATTTAAGAAACAATCGGTTTAGTTTGATGATTTTTAAACTGTTCTTGCATGTCCTTGCAAGCGTGTTTGATACTAATTAAATTTACCATAATTGGTCCCAATTTGAGCTTTATAAATAACTCCCTTGTTTCAAAACTAAGCTCGACTTAGTAGATACATTTAAGAAAAGGTAAGAATGTTCTAATTGATCCGCTGACCTCATGACCAAAAGAGCACTGTCCCCACCACTGAGCCACCGATCGACAGAAACACCCACGGGGACATTCATACCACTATCGGCGGTTCAACTTTAGTGAATATGCGATAATTTAATGGATCTCTCACTTTGAGATTAGACGAGCCAAAATAACAGCCACTTAGTCTTTTCGGTATTCGCCCTGCAATTACTTGGCGTAAGCGGCCTTCATGAAATAAATGGCATCCAGGTAGTCTGCTCATGTCCGTGCACCTCTGGCTAGAAGCCCATGTTAAATGGGAGGTCATGGGCTGAAAAAGCAACCGGTAATATTTCATCGAGTTATCGTCTGCTCTTTTAAAATTGAGTTCAGGGAAATAGAGAGAAAAAGCCAAGGTCGAAATAAACAGATTCCGACTCGAATCAGCTCCAACGAATCTCTTACTCTCAAACCGATTCGTTATTATACTCTTGCCATACGTTTCCACAATTATCTTCCCTTGGCTGGCGTCAGGCCAAGAAGAAAGTTACATTTATCTAAAAATGCAATTACAGCCTCTACTGTCACCGTCTCGTAATTCTAACCAAGCTGTTTCTCCTATCGAAATTTTTTAACCTTCGCACGCACGCACACACAGAGCTACACACAGCCACCCCTACACATATATGTATATATAATTTTTTCATGACTATTAGGCAGTTCATATCAAATTCTCTTTTGGTCAAATAACTTAAACGCATCTTTTATAAAGTATAGACCAGACTCTACAGTAGTGGTAGCAATGGTTTAAGCCGTGTTTAACGTTTTATGGAAATAATACCATTAAGTTAATCGGTTATATAAGTTCACACACCTCTTTAGCATAGGTTGAATTGCTGCTATAAACTTTCTATTTAAATATATCCATTGTTGATTTTATAACCTCTGTAGATAAGTATCATTCTTAGTGATAGCAATGTGTCTTTCATTTTTTTAATCATTTTCAAAGCAAGTAAGGCACTAAAAGCCACTAGAATGCCAAAGGCTAGTGAGATTGAAAGAAACAGAGAGAACAATAAAAGAACAGAAGTTTAGGAGACAGACGATGAGCATTGCATTTGAATATAAATTGAAGGTGGTAGTTGACAGGAACGCGATGTCAGAATAGTGTTCCACGAGACTTCCACGAGAAGTGACAGATAAGAAACTATTAGCACAAAACTTATTGTCACATGTAGCTAGTACCTCGGAAAAATGATAGGACCTAACTGCTAATTTTGTCTTCTTTTTCTTCTTATGCTTCTTCTTTTTTTCTTTCTTTTTATTTTTCTTTTTCTTCTTGTTTTTTCTTCTTGTTTTTTCTTCTTTTTTTCTTTTTCTTCGTTTTCTTCTTTTTTCGATTTCTTTTTTCTTCCTTTTCTTATTTTCTATTTCTTTTTTCTTTTTTTTTCTTCTTCTTCTTCATCTTCATTTTCTTCTTCTTTTTCTTTTCTTCTTTTTTCTTCTTGTTTTTCTTTTTCTTCATTTTTTTCTTCGTTTTCTTCGTTTTCTTCTTTTTTCGCTTTCTTTTTTCTTTCTTTTCTTATTTTCTACTTCTTTTTTTCTTTTTTCTTCTTCTTCTTCATCTTCATCTTCTCCTTCTTCTTCTTTTTCTCTTCTTCTTTTTCTTCTTGTTTTTCTTTTTCTTCATCTTTTTCTTCGTTTTCTTCCTTTTTCCTTTTTTTCGCTTTCTTTTTTCTTCCTTTTCTTATTTTCTACTTCTTTTTTTCTTTTTTCTTCTTCTTCTTCATCTTCATCTTCTCCTTCTTCTTCTTTTTCTCTTCTTTTTCTTCTTGTTTTTCTTTTTCTTCATCTTTTTCTTCGTTTTCTTCCTTTTTCCTTTTTTTCGCTTTCTTTTTTCTTCTTTTTCTTCGTTTCTTCTTCTTTTTCTTCTTTTTTTTTCTTTTTTCTTCTTTTTTCTTTATCTTCTTCTTCTTTTTCTTTATCTTTTTCTTCTCCTTTTTCTTCTTTTTTTCTTCTATTTCTTCTTCTTTTTCTTCTTGATCTTCTCCTTCTTCTTTTTCTTTTCTTTTTTCTTCTTCTTTTTCTTTTTCTTCATCTTTTTCTTCGTTTTCTTCCGTTTTTCCTTCTTTTTCGCTTTCTTTTTTCTTCTTTTTCTTCTTTTCTTCTTTTTTCTTCTTTTTTCTACTTTTTCTTCTTCATCTTCTTCTTTAACTTTTTTTTCTCCTTTTTCTTCTTTTTTTCTTCTATTTCATCTTCTTTTTCATCTTCTTTTTCTTCTCCTTCTTCTATATGCCGTGTTCCTTCAACACGTTGGCGACCATGATGGACCACAAGTCCCGGTTCTTTATAGCTCTTAGTAAATTCTTTCTTTTTTTTTAACCTCTTCTAAACCCTGTTCTGCCATCCGTTTACACAAGCTCGTCAGGTAGGTTATGCGCCGTTTGCCCGTCTTCCTCCTGACTTAAATATGTTATGTAAGTCTCAAATATTCTAAGCCCTCTTTCCTCATTATGGGCCCTAGAAATTTAAACTCTCTATTTCTGGCTCTGCTTAAATCCGTGAAGTCAATTTACTAACGAGAATAGCTCATCGGAACAATTACCACGAAGGCATTTATAGGCGAATCACAGGAAGCTACGTTAAGACGGTGCCAAATTCACTGATACTGAGATGATAGGTCAGGACCTGTTATATACCGTACCTATGAACACTAATGGGTATGCAACAAACCTCATAAATACGTTGTACACTATTATTAGTGGGGATAATATGCTAAGTAGTTCACCACTAGCAGTGGTTTACCTACATCACGCCGCTGGCGAGTATTGTATTTTGTTGATGATATAAAGATTACCATTTCATTTCCAACCTCCCTTTTGGCTATTCCTCATTCAGTAAACCTTTCTAGGTTACAACAGGACCGATAACGTTGCAGATTCTTCTTTGCATTCTTTCAAGAATCTTTTGACCATAGAAGAAGCAGACTAGAATTGGAAGCAATTTTTGGTACTCGTACAAATAGCAGACTTTTAGATTCTAATTAAAGAAATTGTTTATCACGGACTTGCGCCAATGAGTTGTGAACTTCAGTACATTGATACTGCACTGGTGAACAAAAAATTGGAGAGTTGATTTAATGGAAGATAACTGAGACATCCGGCAGAAGCACGGCACGTGGAACTAGATCAATATACTCCGGTAGACGAAATAACCTGTATACATCATCCGAAAATTAAGGACTGTTATATACCGTACCTATGAACACTAATGGGTATGTCCCAATCCTCATGAATACACTGTACACTATTGTAAGTGGAGGCAATATGGTGTCTAATAGTCCCCCACTAGCAGTGGTTTACCTACTTGAAGCCGCTGGCGAGTATTGTATTTTGTTGATGTTATAAAGATTACCATTTCATTTCCAACGTCACTTATTCCTTATTCAGTAACCTTTCCTAGGTTACAACAGGACAGATAACGTTGCAGATCTTTCTTTGGACTCTTTCAAGAATCATTTAACTCACAGAAAAAGCAGCAGAAGAGAATTGTAAGCAATATTTGGTACACGGACAAATAGCAGACTTTTAGATTCTAATTAAAGAAATTGTTTAGAAAAACAAGTGAACAGACTTAGCAATGTATTCTCTTTATGTCAGTGAGATAAATTAGCCCAATAAAGTGCAGTGTGTCGCTCGCTTCTGGGTTAGCATCAGCCATGCTGATGGAAGGCACTGGAGCTTCTTTAATACAATTAATAGAGCGCAGTTATTTCTTGCACCAGTTTACAATAGAACGGCGTTTAAGATTTTACAGAATTGATAACGTTAGAGGAATCGCTTTTGCATATTCTACAATTAAGCTTTTGTAGCATAAGTAGATTGTGTTTCTATAAGTTCTATAACTAAACCTATACAATGTTGTTTTTATAGTCGCCACACTTTAGTCTCGGCAATGTCGATTCCATTATTTACGAGTATTAATATTCTAATTGCGATATATCTGATATTAATTTCAATTGCTTTTATTTGCGACTATTCCGACCGTCCTTCTACGGCGATTATGTTCGAGGCTTACTTTACTTTATTTCTTATCCGCGACGTTTACCGTCGCAGTTGCAAATAGAAGCAACTGAAATTAAGATAAGAATGTTCGTGGCTTACTATGAGCTTAAACTTTATAAATTATATTTTACTAGCAGCATGGCCCGGTATTGCCCGTGCTTGATTCAAAAATCGTACGACTCATACAGCAATCGCTATCACTTGACTTAAAATATTTTTGCCCTTTCTTTGCCTTGAAAGGAGTGCCCTTTGCCGTGCTGATGTTGCTACATGCCTTACTTCTTGCCTATCTCACACTGCGAATTTTTTCTAAGCTCTATACTAAACATTAAATCTGTTACGAAAAAAGAACTAAACAAAATGAACACAAAACGATCAGCTTTAAAAAAAAAGGATTCGTAACTGGAAAAACCGAATAAAAAAAGAATGTTAACAACAAATACTTTTTCACACCTAACCCAGTTCTGTGGAATCAGAATCAACGTTGAGTTTGAGCAAGCGAATGAGCCAATTGGAGTAAAGTGCCACGCAGATTTAAATTTTTCTCACTTGCGACGAATGCAGCTATCGATATTTTTTGCATGCTAGCATGCTAGTTAACATTCGTGTCAGTCAGCTGTTGGCTCTCACGCTGGCCAATAGACTCTTCCTGCCTATTCGTGGCAGCCAGCTATAGGCTCTCACTCTGGCCAGTAGAAAATGGCTGCAAACAACGTGAAAACTGGCATAGAAGCATGAAAAAATCGATTATTTCCACTAACGATGGGAGTTGGGAAATGCAAAGTCGGTCTTGGCTTTCCCGCTAACTTTGAACATGTGCATGTAAATTTTGGTGCAAATACGTCGAAAATTGTGGCCATGCATTCGTTACGCGCACACACACCCACACACATACACACACACGCACACACACGCGCGTACACGCACACACGCACGCACACACACATCCTGCCTTTTATAGATAGAGATAAAGTATAAGCTCAAATTAATCCTTGAACATTCTTCTTCTGTGTACTGTACCCCTTCAGGACGTTGGAAATCATAGCTCTCCACATTTTCCTGTCTTTTGTTGCTCTCAATAAATTTTGTCTATTTGTCATGTTTTCCAGATCCTGCTTCATCATTCATTCGCTTAACCTCGCCGGGTGGGCTATGCGTTGTTTCCCTCTGTCCCTCTTGCCTTCAATCTGTCTTGTGCGTATCAAATTTTCCAAGCTCTCTTTCTTTTCGTGTTAGGGACCTATGTACGATCGGCGATACTTAATTGTTGTTGGTCGAAGGTCCAACCTGACCCGGGGTGGTAGCACTTGTTAGGGTCCCAGCTATGGGCAAATAGTAAACCCTCAAACAAAAACAAAACACCATAAAAGTATAAAAAATACATTTCTATACCAAAAATACAAGCAGTACATGTTTCTATAGTAAAATTACCAACAATACCTATTTAAAGTAAAATTAACAGATATATTATTTAAAGCAAAATGGCCAACGATATATTTTATCTGTAGTTGAAGTCATACAGTTGCGTTCATAATATTTTCATTTCGCGCATTAGATAGCCCATGGAGATGTTGATATGCCACCTAACAAAATGAACCAAGCAAACTACTAACAATTGGTGAGCTACCAATTGAGTTATCAGAGTCAACATATCAGCAGATTAAATCTAACACTTTAATTACTCTTTTATGAACCCGACCGTTCAGCGTCGCCTGATTTCATATTATTTCCTTTTATTGATTTCCAGATATTAATTTAAAAACTTGCATATGTTATTTTATTACCTTTATACTAAGTCACAACAATATTAGTACATTAATTTCAGAGACAAATCTTAACTGCTACGTAAACCTCTATGACACTGAGAGTATTAATTTTGTAGGATTCGTAAAATAGTCTATACAAGTAATTTCTAAGACATGAATGCATTCATTTTTAATACATCTTTATTACTTCCAGTGTTATTATAGTAGACACTTTGCAATTGACATAAATGACTTATTTTCATTTATTACAGTATATATTACTTTAGTCGTATTTCCGTTTGCAGAAATCTTAGTAAATGTGTTCTCTGTAAGGAAAAAAAACAGCGTCCTAGTGGCTTTATTGCTTTCTCTGGGGTGAAACAAAAATTCATGAAACAATAGGTTTTTACTGCTTTCCAATGTGAAACAAACAATTCGAGAACTTAAATTCACTATAATTGCTTTTTTGCAATTTTAAAGAGTCTAATCTTGAGACGTTTTCTCTTCGAGTTGATTTATTTACATTTTGGGTTATAGCAGAAAATGGTTAAAATATGCATGCAATTTGTGTGGCGTAATGGTAATGACAGTGGGTATCATTACTAAATAATTTGCACTCACATACCGAGTTCAAATTAAAATAGTACTAAATAGTGACTGTTTAATTCTTTTCTCTCTACCGCCTGAGTATTCTAAATCACCCCGCTGTGTAATAATGAGAGTGAATGAAATAATAAGTTATTTCTTTATAAAATCCTACCCTCGCTGTATGGGCAGCGTGGCGGTTATCGGCGCAAAAAGTGAAAACGTAGAGTCAAATATCAGCCTTCATTTCGCACAGATGCCCCTGAGAAAATTAAAAAATATATACTTTGTCTTTTCAGATATGGGTTAAACCTATCGCCCGGTTCACACTCCTCCACGCTCCTTTAAACAGGAGTAGAGGTTTGGACTATCGTCCTCATCTTTGTTGCCATATTTATCACAACGTTTCGACCGTTGTACCCTCCAGCCTTCTTCAGGTGACTGGAATATCGTACTGGACCCTTTATTTCGCTCGTGCCATGTCTAGTTAGTTAGAACCAGTGACAGGGCCCAAAGAGTTCTGGATTCAATACCTGTTTAAGGCAATGGAGAACTTGGAGAGGGGAATTAACAGGAGATAACTGATAACTAACATCCATTAGACATGGCTCGTGGAAATAGAACAGTCTACCCCAGTGAGAGAAATAAAGCGTTCTATTCGACATTCCAACCACCTGAAGAAGGCCGGAGCGTACAAAGGCCGAAACGTTGTGATAAATGTGGAAACAAAGATGAGGACTATAGACAATGTAAATAGTTTACCTAATACCTCATCTCAGAAATATAGACAGACAACATTGCTCACTTGGGAAGATAGTGCGTCTGACACAAAACAATTTTAATCTGTTCTCTTTCTAGCTGAATAACGCGAAGGGTTTTTCAGTAATTCTTACGACAAATGGTGTCAAGATAGCTAAATGCGTCATCGGAAAACTTATAAAAAAGAAACTCAATTTGTTTAGCGTTTTTTTTTAAATATTAAACATTTTGTGAGATCGACAATTTTGCTGATACATCCGGTATATATATATATATATATATATATATATATATATATATATATATATATATATGTGTGTGTGTGTGTGTGTGTGTGTGTGTGTGTGTGTGTGTGTGTGAAAATATAGAAAATAGGAAGGAACTGGTTATATTGAAGTTTTTCGGCTCTCGTTTTGAAACATGAGACCTCTTATGTCGCGAGTTGGAATCATATTTTTAAATAAATATATATATATATATATATATATATATATATATATATATATATATATATATATATATATATACCCCAGTGAGCGAAATAAAGGGTTCAGTTCGACATTCCAAAATAAAATGAAGAAGTTCGGGGCGTATAAAGCCCGAAACATTGTGATAAATATGGCAACAAAGATGAGGACGATAGGCCAAACAATGTAAATTGTGTACATAATACCTCATCTCAGAAATATAGACAGATACAGGAGTAGAGATTTATCCATTGGATTTTCGAATCTAAAGTTTTCTCACATTCTTTCGCCTTTTTTCGTTTTTTTTTTTATTTGGAGGGGGGGTATTGATTAAGACAAAATATCAGGTCTGGCGAGGTTTTCTACTCTGGTGGCAGACTGTCTAAGAGGGAGACTACTTTGAATAAGAAATTGTTGAAAATGCAATGCGAAAAAGCCATGGCAAGAAATCATATCAGAAGAGCAATAACCGAATGGGTCATGAAGTAATATTTCATTAAAAATAAAAATACTCTATATCACAAGTTGTATAGGTCAGCTTGCAAACAAATAAATTATGGTTTATAGTGGAACAATTAGTCAACTGAAACTATTTCTGTTTCGCTCAACGCGTCATTGTTTAGATCTTATGTAATTCCCTACATATGGTACCGTTCGATAATTTTAGCGCTTCCCGAGAGTTTTTAAACGTTGGCAATTGGGTCTTCTAAGTTACAGAGTCTCATACTCGACGATGGATGGTTGTTCACGTGGAAAGTTTCACCCCCATAGCTGTTTCGACTCGCAGGCATAGTGAAAATCAGTAGGGAATTTTTTTTCTGGTAATTTATCGTTGAAGGAGATGGTGTCTGGAGTGAAAGAAACTCCCTTATCCTAGCATTCTACACACATGACCTACGCGGCAAATATTCTCATTGAAGGATTTTGAAGCGGGAATCTCTTTTCTTTTTTTTTTAGCCGAATATCTTCCCTTTTTGGTCGTTGCTGATTCGTAAATTCACGGACCACTGAAAAGACACCGAAACATCATACTTTTTTCCGTGACTTGTGTCTCCCAATTGACCTTACCAAACAGATCGTAATTTAGAAATACTGTATATTTCCAACAAATCTTTAGTTAAAAGAACGTTCTTCTCCCTAGCCTATTCTTTATACGCATCAATGCTGCAGTTGAAAATGGTATCGCTTATTTACTTGAGTTGTCGGGGATGAGTTCTATAAGTTAAATCCCACAGTTTCTTTTTCCTGCAAAACGAAAACTACTGGTTTTTCTTACAGATTTTACTCATGAAGAATAGTGTAAAATGGATCTATCGAAACATAGACGGAGTACATTCTTAGAACGGATTCGTTTAGAAAAAAAAAATAGTCTTTTTCTGTTTTTTTGGTATTAGAACCTTGCATAGATAATCTAAATATCCCACATTGGCACCTCAGCTTCTCAAACTTGGTATGATATATTTAACTTTTCAATAACATACACACATTAATAAATCAACAATTTAAAAAAAAAATGTTTGTTCTGGGCGACCGTAACCTGATAAACGGTGGAAATAAATTTCTGATGAATGTTTGACTTTCAGACAGAAATTCTCCCGAATCATAGTTTCGTCGACTTCGCTTCACGGCCCTAATTGCAAAGGAGGAGTTACCTACCTTTGATGATGAAGCCACAGGGCAAGCGATCAACTGTGAAAGGCATCGTTCTTCTTTTTCGTGAGGAGCGAATCAACGCAGACGTCGAGTGAATTGTTTGAAGCGTGGCAAATGATGCCGCCTGATGAAAAGACCTCGCTTCAGAAGACTCGCGTCTGAGTGGAATTAAATCAAAGAGCAAGACATCAAATAGACACAGCAGCTTATCTTACGTTTCCTTTATATATTTTTTAAAAATTTTCCTTCTGTTCACCTGTCAGTTGTGAAACTGTAATTTGGATGGCGAAAAAAATGTAGGCCAGGCTTTACCATATGATACAGTGTGTAGTCTTCGTAACACACTTTTTCTAGCATCTGTCTTCTACCCAATGTGTTTTTAGCGTAGTTTTTTATTTGAATCAAACATAACGTGATCTTAAAACATAAACTAAATAACTAGGCATATCAATAAAATGTTCTAATATTGTTCTCTCTCCTTAATAATTTTATTCCTGATTCTTTTGCGTTTTGTGGCATTATTGCCTTACTTGGGATGCAATAATTAAAAAAAAATGATTTAAAAATGCTTTCCAGGCATGGTGTAGGAACGTAATTTTAACAAGGGAGAATTAGAAATTATATATTTTCATTATCATTGTTTTTTTTGTTTTTTTCACATTTTAGCCGTTATAACTGACAAATAAACAAACAGTTCGAAGAAAATTTGCAAAAAATATTATCTAAGAGATGCTTCATTCTCAAATCTGGAAACAAATGCTTTTTTCCCTCTGACATTAATTTCTGATATTTGATTTAAAAATACATTGTTTACTAGTTGTTAACACTGTTGCATTGTTATAGAATTGTTGCCTGACTGTACTGGCCTGTTTTTTAAAAAAAATAGAAAATTACCATTTACTGGCAATAACTGATTATAAAGACAGCTTGTTGGTTTCGATGGATATAAGATTTAAGATATAATATAATGGCTATAGGATTTAAGATAAATGTCACTCCCAGCGCACAATATACTGAAAACGCGCCAAAATAACAAGTCGTATTGCCCGTTCATAAATATCTAGATTATTACCCCGTGGGACCATACGACTATTGTTAAACGTTGTCTTTTCTTGCCTTTTTATTTTCTGAAAATGGCGCCCTTCTCGTTGTATAATAATAATAATAATAATAATAATAATAATAAGAAGAAGAAGAAGAAGAAGAAGAAAGATAGTTCTAAAGAGTAAAGGTGATCTCAGCGCGCAGATGTATATCTTAAGTAGATAATCAAGGCTACGTGCCGTATGACTAGCATGGTTGATAAAAAGCGTTCCTTTTAATCTCGTATAACGCCCAATCCAGCCGGAATTCTTGCTGTGTGAGCGAAGGCAGATTCATTGATCTGTTTAGTTTGGAACGAACATAAAAGAACAAAGAAACAAAGTTGGCCGCTGTGGGAGGATTCGCAAGGGTCTTGATAAAGCCGTAATATCAAAGATTGGACATTGATGCTAATTGAATATTTAAATATATTCGATCAGACTTTTTATCAAATAAAAGATAAAAGAAAAAAAAGGTTGAAGATTGTGACAGTGAATTGCATCAAAATTCCCTAAACAACTGAAAAATGATAGGCAACCATGTAAAATAAAGAATATCAGAAAAGATTTATGGGATGACTTTAAGATGTTTTTCTGTACTAAATAAAAGTGCCGGTAGAAATGATTTTCGGTATCGGACTTATTTTCTAAGGCGTGCTAAAACTTACAATAAAATTCACGGTGTACCTTTTGCTTGAATCGGCACGATTATTGTATGAGTTAAAAATTCTCATCAACGTGTAGATACCAGACGGCACTTGTATTTGGTACAAATATACAACAGGAAATCTGCGAAGTTACAAAGCATATTTAGATTGGTAGATAGATATTAAACACTGATATTTAACAAAATAAGATAGCTATAAAGAAACTCATATATATATATATATATATATATATATATATATATATATATATATATATATTTGGATTGATGTGAGTTTGTGACCCTGGATTTCACGCTTTTGCGATCGTCAGGCAAACGTTTATTGTTTGTCTGATGATCGATGTTAGCTCTATCTCTGATATTGAACTCTTTCCAATAAGTACCGCGCATATATAATATATAAATAATATATATAATAATATATATATATATATATATATATATATATATATATATATATATATATATATATATATATATGAGTACAGAAATTAGTAGGAGGATTTGAAATAATCACACTTAAGTAATTCATCGAGTCTAGAAGAATTCTCAACAGAATACAGCAAGCAGTGGACGGCCGTTTCGTCCTATTTTTCGGACTCATCAGCATTCAAAACTGAGAATAGAACCCAGACCGTGACAATACGAGGCAAGCGCCATGCAAACTGTACCAACGGGCCTCAGTGACAAAGGGGTTACTAATTAGACTCGATATAACGCCGCTCTTCACAAATTCTGTGGTTCAACTCATCCGAGTTTCCCTAACACAGCGATCTGTGCCCCCACGAGCCACGTCTTCTATCCCTTCTCACTCCATCCAGCCGGTTCACGCAAGGAGAGTTAAGTATAGAAAATTTTAGGAGCATTTGAAATAATCATAATTAAGTAATATATATATATATATATATATATATATATATATATATATATATATAAACATGAAATTTAAAATTTAATAGATTGAGATAGATAGATAGATAGATAGATAGATAAGTTCTACCCGAATTTTGAATAAAGAAAACAAGTGACCAAATGTTACATTTAATTACAGATTCAATCAACAAAGTATTTTCGCTGATTATCTATGACTTCCTTCCATCTATTAACAAGCTTACTAATTCCATTACTGTAAAATTCTTTTGGCTTTGATTCGAAGAACTCACAAATGTCAGTTTTAACCTCTTCCTGTGTTACAAAAGCTGTTTCTTCCAAATGATTCTGTAAGCTACGAAACAAATGGTAGTCTGAAGGAGCAAGATGTGATTTATGCTGTGTGGGGTCGCGCATTGTCCTGATGAAACATCACCTCTTTTCGATTCACTGAGCAGGTCATTTTTTCCTCAAAGCTTGGTTCAAACGCTCTAATTGCTGAGAGTATATTTGAGCATTAATTGTTGCATTAGGTGGTAAGAATTCAAAGTGGATTATTCCTTGGCGATCGCACCAGATTGAAAGAAGAACCTTTTGCCCATGAAGTTCCCTTCTCGGCTGTGGCTGGGGTCCTTCCCCTTTACTAAGCCACTGTCTGCGACGCTTAACATTTCGATAAAATATCCATTTTTCGTCGCCAGTGACAAGTCTATCCAAAAAAGGTGAAACAAGTTGGCGAGAATAGAGAGAAGAGCAGATGTCAACTCGTGATTTGAGGTTGTTTTCAGACAATTCATGAGGCACCCATTTTCCAAGTTTAGGAACTTTTCCAAGTTTTTTTTTTTTTTTTTTTTTTAAGCATTTCACCCCAAGCAAGGCGGGAAGCCACTAGGACGCAAGGGGTTACAGAAAATTTAAAGCACGATCAGATAGGAGTGATAGAATAAAGGATGAGGGTAGTGGATAGATCAAGGCAATTGGAGATGTCGATTGACATTACACTTGAATAGCTGGAGAATATAGCTCACAGGGAAACAAGAATAGGGAAGGGAGTTCCACAGGCGAGAGGTGCGAGACATGAAGCTATTGAAGTAGAAGAGACGGCTACATTTAGGAGTTTCGACTGTGAAGGGGTGAGAGCGGGATGCCAGCCTCGTATGGCACTTGAACTCATGACGTCTGGGAACCAGCGAATGCAGCTCCTAGGAGCAATTGTCATGAAACTATTTGTAGAACAGGCAGAGGGAGGCGACGGCCCGTCTGTGAGAAAGTGACTGTAGACGAGACGCCAGAGCAGGGCCAACTACATTGTATATCCGCCTCTGAAGCCTATCAAGAACCCCGAGGCAAACAGAAGGGGCACCAGACCATATATGGCATCAATACTCCATGCAAGGGCGAATTGCTGATTTGTAGATCTGGAGGATCGACTCCGGGGAGAACAACTTCCTGGCGCGGCTCAGGGAGCCAACTTTCCTTGCGGTGGACGAAGTTGTATGACGATGAACAGTTGTATGGTTTGAACTGAGAACGACTGCCAATTCCTCAACTGATAAAGCAGGATTTTCTTCAAGGGCTGCTTCAAGAATCGTTTCATCAAACTCAACTGGACGTCCGGTTCGATCTTCATCTTCAAGGGTGAAATCTCCACCAGTGAATTTTGCAAACCATCTTCTGCAAGTTCTTTCATTCACACATTCCTCTCCATAAACTGAGTGAATGTTTCTAGCCGCTTCGGCTGCTGAGTTTTCTTTCTTGAACTCATAAAGCATTCTGTGCCTCAAATGATTCTTGGGTACTTCCATGTTAGCAGGGTTTTAATCAAACAAAATTTAATTTTATTGTTCTCTGAAATAAAATTTGATCAGTTTAAATGCATCTAAACATAAAAATAATGTTCAGCTCCATTAGACATTATAAAATCCTCTTTAAATTTCGTTCATTTTAAAAACAGGTAAAATTCGGACAGAACTTATGAGATGACCCGATAGATATGAAGAGAGGGATAAACTAGAACAGACTAAGATAGTCTCTGCATAACATAAATAATATTAATTCCTCATGCTAAATGCATGAGGAATTAATATTATTTATGTTATTTACATGTAATTTATTCTCTTCATCTTAGTTGTTACTATCGTAACGCGTCGTAGGTTGTGCTCTCTGATCTTCGTCAAGCGTATGTCCATCTGGGTAAAGTCAATTATCACTCTGTAATGCCACAAAACGACCAGAATAACCTTTATTGATTGCAATCCCGCTTTAGGCCCGCTTTAGACCCGCGTTCTGCGCACTCACAAGCTGGATCCAAGCTCCACTTGCGTCGACGTTAACAACAACGATCAATTTTTCATCGTCTGTATTAATTCTGTCTGCGAACGGCTTCTTTTTTTTGATGGCACAGCAATGAAATTGCCGCGGAAACACGATCGATTTCAGCCCCGTCAGAGAATGTGGCACACACCTGTCGAGTTTTGAAACGGACAACCGTCTCTTCAAATGGCGAAAGGCAGATGAGATATCGCTTTGCAAACTCTTAGCAATCTCTTCCGCCAAAATCTTTGGTTTATTCTCCACAATAGTAAGCAAAGCGTCTTCATCGATGTCGGAAGTTCACCTGGATTGGGGTTGATCTTTGAGCTCAAAATCACTCTGACGAAATCTGCCAAACCAATTTTTGACCGCCCGAAGTACTGGAGCAAGATTGAAATAAAATTTCTGGATGTTTTTTTTTTTTTGTCGCTTACTCCTTTCCGAAATTTATAGAGGATAACATGGTGAATATGTATCATCCATTTTAAAAGTATTCATTTGTGGGCAAACATACAAGAATGTCTGACTCGCAACTTAAGGATTCAAGGTTTCCCTCTAGAACACGACAGAAATTGATACCAAAACAAACGCTGGTATCAAGTAGCGGCCATTTTTTTTATTAACAATAAAATTTGAGCCGCAAATTTTGAAATATTCTGATAGATGCGAACGGCCGAAGAGTGTATAAATGAATGAAATATATAAAATAAAAAAATAAAATAACAATAAATAAGAAAAAACATTAAAAAAAAAATTCTGTTCAAATCTTTCTATCTATCTAAATATTCTATTTAATATCAGGAACTGTTTTCGAGATAAAATTATAAAAAGATATATAAACCAGCGTACGATATATTTAATTACAGATTTTTACTATAAGTATGAACACCATTTTGTTTATTTGGAGGCGTCAGAATCAACAGATAGAAAAGTTGAAATTTATTGGGTAGTGTCATGTCAGCGTGTGGAAAGTGACTCAAAAAGGTGGTTACATTTGAATAACGAAAGATGCATTCCAAAAGCTAAACAAAGTATTAAGAAACAGGAAAATTTCATTAAAAACAATGAAAATATTTGCTGAACTTCTATTATAACACCAATCCTCCTATATATCGCAGATGAAGAGGATACTTGAGACAAAACAGTTCTGATTCTACAGAAGGATGCTGAGAAAACCTTGGACACAACATGTGAACAATGAGGAAGTGTCAAGGAAATGGCAATAAAAAAGAAACATAATCAGAAGGAGAGAGTTGAAATTTCCGAGATATTTAATGGGGTGAAAAAAGGATTGGAATCTTTGACAGTGGACATTGAAGTCAAGAGGTACAGAAAGAAACCACGTGTAACGTGCCTAACGAGTTGCATAAATAAACGGCAGAACAAAGAGTAAGAGGTATTGCAAGGGAGCAAAGGATAGAAAAAGGAAATAAGGGTTTGTATATTGCGGCGTACAAGTCGAGCTTTCCAAAACTACAGGTCGACTTATATGGCGGGAATAAAAAACAAATCTTTACCACTGAATTGTAAACAAATAGTACAAAATTCCTAACAGTTACTGTACACCACTTATCGTACCTCCAGCAAGCTGCGGCAAATATATCCAACTAAAAATTGTGTTTGGTGAACATGTTTGGTATTGTAGTTGTAAAGAAAAGGAAAGAAAGAAAAGAAAAAGAAGAAAGAAAACTGTCAGCTTATAGTAACAACAAACGTCTGCAATAGATTTCTTCTGTCTCTCGACCGCAACACTTGTAGCCAAATCACAGTTCAAACGATAGTCCGTTGTAACAGTCCAACAGATAACGTAGAAACAACAAAATGGGGTCACAAATCCCACCTTCATTCTAACCAGCAAAAAATGCGTGTTCGTCCACCAAGTTCAGAAAATCTAATCCTCACATGAGGGAAAAACAACGGCTTTTTTTACCGAGAGACCTTTCTGATTGGTCACGCCATTCACTGGAGGGAAAAACATTAGCATAGATTCTAGTCCGTAAAGTAGATTTTTGTCAACTACTTTTTGGTAATTATTTCTTCGGCAGATCGCACACAAAAAAACACGAGGGGTTTTTCCAGGTAGGTGATTATCTATATATGATTTCACTATAGGTATATTAACACAGAGGTTAACATAAATTCAGTATTCTATTTGCGCTGCATCACACATCGCCTCCAACAACTATATTAAAATGCAAATGGCGGATGAGTAATACTGTGTTTTACAATAACATATGAAACGTAGCAGTACTATAAAAACTCATTGTTCTGATGTATATGGTATTAATATTTTATAGAAGTTGATGACTTTCATGTGTTTAGCAGTAGATCTGACGAATTTTAAATGTTTGCTAAGCTATACCGATACAATATACGGTTACTAACGGTGTGTGTTGTAGGATGTTTGCAAAACAACACATATAGAAAGATATTACGGTTAGTATCTCACTATACAGGCACGTTGTGAGACATTATGTAGTTTTAGCACATGTTATGTATCATGTAGCTTATATTAATTTACCGGTAAGCTTACATTTTTGAACTTTTACCGTATGTTTTGGGGGTTGACATATATGATAGATATAGGCTTAACTCGAATTTTTAGATCAGAATATTGAGGTCGACATTTACGTCACAATTCAAGGCATATATATATATATATATATATATATATATATATATATATATATATATATATATATATACATATTGCCGACGCGTTTTGTCAAAGCGACTTTATCAAGTTTAAAAGCGAAATGTTTTGCAGTTACATTAAATTCAAAATATAACAAAGGGGACAGTCCTGTGTAAGGCTTCTTCTGTATATTGGTTATTTTTTTATTTTTGTTTTTAAACAGGTAATTTAACAGTATGCCGTCATGCAAAGAAAAAATGTTAGCAATATCCAGAAAGATTACATAGGAGCATCTCCTTTTTAATATTTTGAATTTAATTTTTTTTATCTTCAGAATTATTCGGAGAAATTTAACAATACACACACACACACACACACACACATTTATATGTGTCTGCGTGTGTGTGTGTGTATGTCGAAGAAATTTTATATATATATATATATATATATATATATATATATATATATATATTTGTGTGTGTGTGTATGTGTGTGTATGTATGCGTGTGTGTGTGTGTGTGTCTGAGGGATGTTTAATTGTTTAATTGATTGTCTAACATAATTTAGTATGTGAAACTCACCTTCATTAAGTCAGACCGATATCTATGTTTCTTTGCCCATTGTTTATCTATCTATCTATCTATCTATCTATCTAACTATCTATGTCTTTTCGTTATCTATGTTCATTTGTTCATTATCTATCTATCTATCTATCTATTATCTATCTATCTTTTTTCGTTATCTATGTTTCATTTATTCATTATCTATCTATCTATCTAACTATCTATGTCTTTTCGTTATCTATGTTTCTTTGTTCATTATCTATCTATCTATCTATCTATCTATCTATCTATCTATCTATCTATCTATGTCTTTTCGTTATCTATGTTTCTTTGTTCATTATCTATCTATCTATCTATCTATCTATCTATCTATCTATCTATGTCGTTTCGTTATCTATGTTTCTTTGTTCATTATCTATCTATCTATCTATCTATCTATCTATCTATCTATGTCTTTTCATTATCTATGTTTCTTTGCCCATTGTTTATCTATATCTATCTATCTATCTATCTATCTATCTATCTATCTATCTATGTCTTTTCGTTATCTATGTTTCTTTGTTCATTATCTATCTATCTATCTATCTATCTATCTATCTATCTATCTATCTATCTATGTTTCTTTGTTCGTTGTCTATTTATGTATCTATGTCTTTTCATTATCTATCAATCTACCTACGTTTCTTTGTCCATGTATACATCTATGTCTTTTCGTGATCTATGTTTGTTCATTATCTATCTATCTATCTATCTATCTATCTATCTTTACGTATTAGTGTGTGTTTTATATACTGGCGAAGTGGACCGTAACCATATATTCCAGGAGACATATATGTACTTCTATATGATTTGAGATAATTTCTACATCCTTATGAGGTGAATGGTTAATGGGATTTGCCATCTTAATCGAGATAATTGTGAAGATTCATGGCGAGAGGAGGTCGACCGATTAACTAATCTAACTTATGTCCACTTGTTGGCGCCATCGCAGCTCAAGATGGACGCTTTCGAAATACGTTGCGGCGCGGCTCTAATAAAAAGGGCAGAGTTTATTGGAAAGAAGTCGAGCAAATAATGGTTTACGTATCCGGCAGATCGGGTATTTCTAGTCTGCTTCCCGTGACGAAGGAACGAACACTTATTTAGAACCGAAATTCATCTGTTCCTTAAATATTATCTATCTATCTATCTATCTATCTATCTATCTATCTATCTATCTATCTTTGTTTATTTATTTATTATCTATCTATCTATCTATTCATTATCTATATATTTATCGATCTATCTATTCATCTACGAAAATCAATCTTAAATATCATCGTGGAATATTATAGTTTAACAATTTCAACAAAATATTGTAATAGCAATAATAAAAATGAATTATTTTTAGAAGAAAGGTGGCAGAAATAAAAAGATTTGAAATCGATAACTTGTTCTATTTCAGTGAAACATGCGTTAAATACTTCTATCTTCCGTTCTTTCTTTCTCTCTTTCTATATTTCTTTCTTTCATTTTCTCACTAAAACCAGGTAGAGTCTCTGCTATGTCTTTTCCGTCTTTCCACGTGATTAAAACTGTTCTCTCCATTATTTATGTGCTTATTGACAGGGCGTAACGGTCATGCTAACTAAGGAAGTAAAACGCAGAATTACAATAGAGTAATTAGAACAGAAGTTATAAGGCTCAATTTGGTGTGATGGAAATGGAATCAGCCGACCGGTTTCGAATTCCAGCTGGGAATGTTTCCGAAATGTCCCGTAGATATGTTTCCTCAGAAGCATTCGATTTTTGAAGAAGAGCCTGAACAGGTGAATTATGGGTGGTGAAAGCCACGCACTATAACTTTGTGTTAAGGGCCAATCATGTGACCTCCAAAAGCAAGCAAGATTATTGGTATGTTGATAAATAATATAAAGCGCTACTCTGTACTAAGACCTTTTTTTTTAATTAAATGATACGAAAAGCGGAATTATACACCATTTATTCATGTTATGCCTGGATATATATATATATATATATATATATATATATATATATATATATATATGAACTACAGACAAGGTACTACGTTTAAGCTTTTTATTTAATTTTTCTTGTGTTCGAAAAAAAGCTTTTTTTGTGTTCGAACAAGAGCTTTCTTTTCTGGACAAGGGGTGTGTAAGAACTGTCCAAATGTTTTATATTTCCGAGCGCTTTCGGCTTTAGCCATTATCAAGGAACACCTATCTGATCACAGCTCCATTAGAACCCATTTAAACACACACATAGATTTACCCGACTCCATTAGAAACACACTAGTAGAAAACACAAATATATTAACTGCATCCACCTGCAAAAAAAAAGATTAAAAATAATGGAAGCTTTAATAATAAAAAAGAAAAGGCCAACTCTTAACAGTATTAACTACGAACAAAGTCACAATGTGCTAACCGTATTCGGAAATTAAAAACATCCCTACCACACATTAAGACATACACCTAACGCACACACTCAATTAAGCTGAAAAATCGAATCATCCTTGATAATGGCTAAAGGTATAGCCGAAAGCGCTCGGAAGTACAAAACATTTGGACAGTTCTTACACACCCTTTGTCCAGAAAAGAAAGCTCTCGTTCGAACACAAGAAAAATTAAATAAAAAGCTTAACCGTAGTACCCTGTCTGTCATTTTTAATGAAACATGCATAATATATATATATATATATATATATATATATATATATATATATATATAAACAAACACTCAATTAAGCTGAAAAATCGAGTCATCCTTGATAATGACTAAAGGGATAGCCGAAAGCTCTCGGAAATATAAAACATTTGGACAGTTCTTACACACCCTTTGTCCAGAAAAGAAAGCTCTTGTTCGAACACTAGAAAAATTAAATAAAAAGCTTAACCGTACCACCTTGTCTGTCGTTTTTAATGAAAAATGCATGAACGATGGACTGCTGCCTAAATATACAAATATATGAAGGAATACACATACAGTAAGGAGGAAACAAATATTCGTACACAGACACATTTTTGATGTATTGTATTTTCAACTAATGAATAGACATACTTTACATATAATTTGCTCTACACAGATGCATAATAACTAAATATGCATGGAAAACAGAAAAAAAATTGATTTAATAGAAATAAATCACATTTATCCATATTTATGGATGAAAAAGTATTCGACAATACAAAAAGAATACATAATCTTCATTTAATACTTTTTTGAATTTGCCATTATTCATTTATACAGCAACCAACCTCTACTTGTAGTTCTCAATTAGTGATTTGCAAATTTTAGTTGGTATTTTGTTCCATTCTTCTTTGCATATAGTCTTCAGATTCGGTATGTTTGTTGGAGTTCTCGATTGGATTTGAATTTTCAAATGACGCCACAAATTCTCAATTGAGGTTAAATCTGGGGACTGACTTGGCCATTTCAGTATATTTTATTATTTTCAGCAAGCCATTTCTTCATAGATTTTGCAGTGTGCTTAAGATCATTATCTTGTTGGAAGATCCAATTAAGAGGAAGTGCAAGATTTTCAACCGAAATCGTTAAATTTGCTTCAAAAATATTTTGATATGCTGCGGCATTCATTCTACCATCTATTACTGGTATCTTGCCAGTACCTTTTGCAGAAAAATCTCCCCAAACCAAGATGATTCCACCACCAAATTCCACTGTCAGAACTATGTTCTTTTGTTTGAAGGCATCGCCATCTTTCCTTCATACATGATTTCTAGAATTACGTCGAAACAACTCAGTTTTAGTTTCATCTGACCATAATACTCTTTCCCAATATGACTTTTCCTTATTCTTATTTTCAAGAAGGAATTTCAATCTGGCTTCTCTGTGTCTTTTCAACAGCAGTGGAATTTTTCGAAGGGAGCGTGACGTTCGATTGTTCTTATGAATTTCATTGTTTATTGTCCGTTTAGTGATACAGATTGCAGATGAAAGTAATTCATACTCCAACTATTGTAACCAATGAGTAACCACTGGATTTTGTTTAAGGTGACGCATTAATTTCCTCGATGATCTATCTATCTATCTATCTATCTATCTATCTATCTATCTATCTATCTGTCCGTCTACCTGTCTGTCTATATATCTATCTATCTCGGTTTATCTTCTGTGAAGCACCTGTTCTTCTTTGACTTCAACAGTTTTGAGTTTCTTTATACCTTGCAATGAATGAACTAATGGTAGTAGATGGATTATACAGATTGTCTGATATTTTCTTGTATCTTTTACCTTCTTTCTAGATCTTAACAATTAGTTCTTTTTGCGAACTTGTCATTTCTATATCTATTGCCATGATGGAAACCTTCTTGCATGAATATCAATTACAGAATGTCCTGCTTGCATTTTTAGGCTACAAATCACTACTGAAAATATTATTGGAACATTCCAGAATATTCCAATTGAATAATCTAGAATATTAAATCAATTTAAAAGTTTTAAAATCTGAAAATTCCATTGTACGAATATTTTTAATCCATTAAAATGGATAAATGGGATTTATTTGTATTAAATCAACATTTTGTCTATTTTTATGCATATCAATTATTATGAGTCTGTGTACAGTTAATTATAAGAAAAGTATGTTTATTCATTACTTGGAAATACAATAAATTAAAAATCTCTATGTGTCCGAATATTTGTTTCGACCGTTATATATTATATTATTATTATTATACCAAAACACATAGAGGATGCAATGGATAAATTGTCGTCTAAACTACGCAAAAATGAAAATAACACTGACATCTCATTTTAACAGATACATTTACTAAAATTACACTAAAATTATACTAAAGAGTAAATTTATTCAATATAATCGCCCTTAACTTCAACCACGATCTCCAGGCGATTTCAGAATCTCCTATATCTCTTCTGGACGGTCTCTTTGTTTAATTTGGTGAATGCTGCCATAATACTTGCCTTTAGTTCATCTTTGGTGTTACAGGGAGTTTTTTGGTCTCTCCTTCAACTGCGACACACACATAATAATCAAGTTGCAAGTCCTGGGAGTTGAGTGGCCAGAAGTAAAGGCGGTGTGATCGCAGAAATTGCCTGACACACATGAATGGGTTTTCCTCCTTGTGTAGGATAATGAGAGTCCTGTTGCCGGACATAGGGTCTTCCAACAGCCATCCGCTTGACCCAGGACAACACTACATCTTCAAAGTACTTGATGTAGTCCACCGTGCTGAGTGAGGCCTTATGGGAAGATGAATGGAGGTATAACGTCGCCACCAGTTATGACCTCTTTAGACACCTGCGTAATAACTATTAGATTCATCTCTTTCCGAATCCTCTGCACTGTCCTAAGATTGAAATATTCGTTTCTTATGAAAATCCCAAGGAGTACAGCATGCCGTTTCCAATCTTCTAGGGGAGTGAATTGCGTCATGATACTCTTTTTTCTCAAAGACGGTTTCCAAGTCACCCTACTAGGCTGTGCAGTCGACAAAATCCAAATCAAGCAACGCAAATGTGCGTAATTAAATTTTACACATCACACCCTGTAATTTTGTTCGTTGCGAAAGGAAGAGACATGAAGCAAGAGAAACGTTGAATTCTGTGAGCAAGAAGAAGGAAGAAGAAGAAGAAGAAGAAGAAGAAGAAGAAGAAGAAGAAGAAGAAGAAGAAGAAGAAGAAGAAGAAGAAGAAGAAGAAGAAGAAGAAGAAGAAGAAGAAGAAGAAGAAGAAGAAGAAGAAGAAGAAGAAGAAGAAGAAGAAGAAGAAGAAGAAGAAGAAGAAGAAGAAGAAGAAGAAGAAGAAGAAGAAGAAGAAGAAGAAGAAGAAGAAGAAGAAGAAGAAGAAGAAGAAGAAGAAGAAGAAGAAGAAGAAGAAGAAGAAGAAGAAGAAGAAGAAGAAGAAGAAGAAGAAGAAGAAGAAGAAGAAGAAGAAGAAGAAGAAGAAGAAGAAGAAGAAGAAGAAGAAGAAGAAGAAGAAGAAGAAGAAGAAGAAGAAGAAGAAGAAGAAGAAGAAGAAGAAGAAGAAGAAGAAGAAGAAGAAGAAGAAGAAGAAGAAGAAGAAGAAGAAGAAGAAGAAGAAGAAGAAGAAGAAGAAGAAGAAGAAGAAGAAGAAGAAGAAGAAGAAGAAGAAGAAGAAGAAGAAGAAGAAGAAGAAGAAGAAGAAGAAGAAGAAGAAGAAGAAGAAGAAGAAGAAGAAGAAGAAGAAGAAGAAGAAGAAGAAGAAGAAGAAGAAGAAGAAGAAGAAGAAGAAGAAGAAGAAGAAGAAGAAGAAGAAGAAGAAGAAGAAGAAGAAGAAGAAGAAGAAGAAGAAGAAGAAGAAGAAGAAGAAGAAGAAGAAGAAGAAGAAGAAGAAGAAGAAGAAGAAGAAGAAGAAGAAGAAGAAGAAGAAGAAGAAGAAGAAGAAGAAGAAGAAGAAGAAGAAGAAGAAGAAGAAGAAGAAGAAGAAGAAGAAGAAGAAGAAGAAGAAGAAGAAGAAGAAGAAGATCTGAAGAAGAAGAAGAAGAAGAAGAAAAGAAGAAGAAGAAGAAGAAAAGAAGAAGAAGAAGAAGAAGAAGAAGAAGAAGAAGAAGAAGAAGAAGAAGAAGAAGAAGAAGAAGAAGAAGAAGAAGAAGAAGAAGAAGAAGAAGAAGAAGAAGAAGAAGAAGAAGAAGAAGAAGAAGAAGAAGAAGAAGAAGAAGAAGAAGAAGAAGAAGAAGAAGAAGAAGAAGAAGAAGAAGAAGAAGAAGAAGAAGAAGAAGAAGAAGAAGAAGAAGAAGAAGAAGAAGAAGAAGAAGAAGAAGAAGAAGAAGAAGAAGAAGAAGAAGAAGAAGAAGAAGAAGAAGAAGAAGAAGAAGAAGAAGAAGAAGAAGAAGAAGAAGAAGAAGAAGAAGAAGAAGAAGAAGAAGAAGAAGAAGAAGAAGAAGAAGAAGAAGAAGAAGAAGAAGAAGAAGAAGAAGAAGAAGAAGAAGAAGAAGAAGAAGAAGAAGAAGAAGAAGAAGAAGAAGAAGAAGAAGAAGAAGAAGAAGAAGAAGAAGAAGAAGAAGAAGAAGAAGAAGAAGAAGAAGAAGAAGAAGAAGAAGAAGAAGAAGAAGAAGAAGAAGAAGAAGAAGAAGAAGAAGAAGAAGAAGAAGAAGAAGAAGAAGAAGAAGAAGAAGAAGAAGAAGAAGAAGAAGAAGAAGAAGAAGAAGAAGAAGAAGAAGAAGAAGAAGAAGAAGAAGAAGAAGAAGAAGAAGAAGAAGAAGAAGAAGAAGAAGAAGAAGAAGAAGAAGAAGAAGAAGAAGAAGAAGAAGAAGAAGAAGAAGAAGAAGAAGAAGAAGAAGAAGAAGAAGAAGAAGAAGAAGAAGAAGAAGAAGAAGAAGAAGAAGAAGAAGAAGAAGAAGAAGAAGAAGAAGAAGAAGAAGAAGAAGAAGAAGAAGAAGAAGAAGAAGAAGAAGAAGAAGAAGAAGAAGAAGAAGAAGAAGAAGAAGAAGAAGAAGAAGAAGAAGAAGAAGAAGAAGAAGAAGAAGAAGAAGAAGAAGAAGAAGAAGAAGAAGAAGAAGAAGAAGAAGAAGAAGAAGAAGAAGAAGAAGAAGAAGAAGAAGAAGAAGAAGAAGAAGAAGAAGAAGAAGAAGAAGAAGAAGAAGAAGAAGAAGAAGAAGAAGAAGAAGAAGAAGAAGAAGAAGAAGAAGAAGAAGAAGAAGAAGAAGAAGAAGAAGAAGAAGAAGAAGAAGAAGAAGAAGAAGAAGAAGAAGAAGAAGAAGAAGAAGAAGAAGAAGAAGAAGAAGAAGAAGAAGAAGAAGAAGAAGAAGAAGAAGAAGAAGAAGAAGAAGAAGAAGAAGAAGAAGAAGAAGAAGAAGAAGAAGAAGAAGAAGAAGAAGAAGAAGAAGAAGAAGAAGAAGAAGAAGAAGAAGAAGAAGAAGAAGAAGAAGAAGAAGAAGAAGAAGAAGAAGAAGAAGAAGAAGAAGAAGAAGAAGAAGAAGAAGAAGAAGAAGAAGAAGAAGAAGAAGAAGAAGAAGAAGAAGAAGAAGAAGAAGAAGAAGAAGAAGAAGAAGAAGAAGAAGAAGAAGAAGAAGAAGAAGAAGAAGAAGAAGAAGAAGAAGAAGAAGAAGAAGAAGAAGAAGAAGAAGAAGAAGAAGAAGAAGAAGAAGAAGAAGAAGAAGAAGAAGAAGAAGAAGAAGAAGAAGAAGAAGAAGAAGAAGAAGAAGAAGAAGAAGAAGAAGAAGAAGAAGAAGAAGAAGAAGAAGAAGAAGAAGAAGAAGAAGAAGAAGAAGAAGAAGAAGAAGAAGAAGAAGAAGAAGAAGAAGAAGAAGAAGAAGAAGAAGAAGAAGAAGAAGAAGAAGAAGAAGAAGAAGAAGAAGAAGAAGAAGAAGAAGAAGAAGAAGAAGAAGAAGAAGAAGAAGAAGAAGAAGAAGAAGAAGAAGAAGCCATGACTACCTAGACCATGAAAAAAATACATAAATGAAAATTAGACTATCAACCATGTCTCAGCCAAAGCAGGGGCTCTGAAATCCATAGTCACAGAAAAGAAAATGCTAATCATAAAAAGATAATAGTGTAAATAAATTTACATCAATATTCTAAAAATATAAAGTATTATTTCAGGAAAATGACATCAATAAAAGTTTGAAAACTGAACACTTGTATCTCACTGTGTCAGTCACCAGTCATTAGACATGAACAATCACAAAGCCTCTGTTTACATTGTGGTTTTTTTTTAATGATTAACATTCTGTGATATGCACATGATACATCTACAGCAAGTTCAGCCTTTCATTTGCATCCATCATCATAAGAAATATTATTGAACAGATTATATGAGAAAAAATTTCAACCTAAATTTACTTCATAAAACTAAAAGAAATACTGAAATTATAGTTGTTCCATAACAATTGCCAGCCCCACCTACAAACTGTATTGAGGATTATAAACCATAATGACTTTTTTTTTGGGGGGGGGGTTAAACCACATACATAAATATACATTGCTTGCGTAGTTCCTTTTGTTTCACACTCATTGTTAATTTGTTACTAAGAATCATTATAATTTTCATTACCAACAGTTAATTGTAATTGCATTATATTAATAAAAAAATACTAAGTGCAACATCTTCAAGAAATAGTAATTAACAGATAAACAAGGAAATTGTTCACTGAAGTCAATGTTATTTACAAATTTTGTGTTTGGTAAAATAACAACAAATATCGTGACTCCATAAACTTTTCAAAGTTAGTTTTATCAAACAATATAGAAATTTTCCTAAAAATGTTTCAAAATTTTCGTCGGCCAAATGATTGTCAGATTTTTGCTGTTATTTTTTTTCAACTGAACAAACTCACTTCACATTCACCACAGGAAACGCACAGAAAAACCGTATTTCTTCATTAACCTTCAAGACAGTCAAGATGACTTTTTTTTTTGTTTTGTTACTAGCAATGGTATTTCTTTTCGTTTCTGTACAGAAAGCCAGAAAGAGTTTCTTACCTGAAGAACTTCAAGTCAACAACTTAGTATTCTTAGATCGTCAGAAATGTTTAAAGAAAACTTGTACTTGGTTTTGATTTTTGGGCTGTTGATGTTTTTCATTTGTTTTACATCCAGAAAATAGGAAGTTGAGGCATGTTTACATTGGAGAGCTAATTCCGTTTGTTAACTAAAAAAAACAAAAAAGATGAAAAGTTAAGAATCAAGAGGCTGTGACGTATTTTCATGGAATGAATCTTCGCTTTCAGTTCTACACCTTGCTTCTTTACTTGTACAAACACATACATACGCACAAACACGCATATATATATATATATATATATATATATATATATATATATATATATATATATATATATATTCACACACACACGTTTGTTGTATATGAAGCTGTGCAGATATGAAAGAACTTCGAGAAATCTATGACAGGAGAAATTTCGCTTGAAGCCACGAACTTTTTCATCGCCTGACCGACTGCTCTTTCTGGTCAAGATAGCAAGGCATGCAAAACAAAGCGCTAGTTCTCACTCCACACGTTCGATTTCTACAGGAGAGCGAAAATTTCTCCTTTACAAAATCTTTCGACATTCAGGCCAGTAGAAAATAATAAATAATATACTGTTTATTAAATACATCGATCGCCTACTCAAATGCAACTATCAACTAAAAATAAGGTTTGAAGTTTATATATATATATATATATATATATATATATATATGTAATACTATAAAAGTAGTAAGCAAGTTTAGAACCAAACCAATGCTTGATTATTTTAAATTGCACAATACCCAAATCAGAAAAAAAATGAATTTATAGAGATGGTAATGAAATATAAGATTATAAAAATCCACGTGCAACGCACTACCCGGGTTTCAACCTTAAGGTCTCGTCAGGGCAGTTCCTTATGGATGTCAATCATCCATGAGTAACTGCCCTAATCTTATGTTATATATATATAATATATATATATATATATATATATATATATATATATATATATATATATATATATATTGTGTAGTTAAGCAGCATTCCTTCATTTATACATGTTTCATTAAAAACGACAGACAAGTTACGACGATTAAGCTTCTTATGTAATATACTAGTAGAAAATACAAACATAATAACCTCATCTACCTGTAAAAAGATTAAAAATAATAGATGACTTAATAATAAAAAAAGAAAAAGCAAGACATAATAATATTAACTACGAACACGGCTACACTGTGCCGTGTTCGAAAATAAAACATCTCTATAACACTTAAAACAGATGCACAACGCACACACTCACTTAAAATGAATAATTAAAATCATCCTTGATAATGCCTAAAAGAATAACCGAAAGCAGTCAGAATTATAGAACATTTGGACAGTTTCTGCACACTTCGTGTCCAGAAAAGAAAATGCTTGTTCGAACACGAGAATAATTAAAAACCTTAATCGTATTACCTTGTCGTTTTTAATGAAAAATATATATATATATATATATATATATATATATATATATATATGTGTGTGTGTGTGTGTGTGTGTGTGTGTGTGTATACTTGATAATGTCTAAACATATTGCCGTAAGCGGTTGTAAATATATATATATATATATATATATATATATATATATAATTTTCTGTATATATATATATATATATATATATATAGATAGATATATATATTATGTATAATTTTTTGTTGTTTCCTACAGATCTATCGGTCTTTCAATTTCAATCTATCTATCTATCTATCTATCTATCTATCTATCTATCTATCTATCTATCTCATTATGTCTGCCTCTGTCTAGTAATACATCTATCTCATTCTGCCTCTCTGTTTATTTATCAGTGTATTTACTCCTGTCCACTTGTTTACATACACACACACACACACACACACATATATATATATATATATATATATATATATATATATATATATATATATATATATATAATGTCAGTCTCTTCATGTCTACCTATCTTATTCTGTTTGTATCTGTCTATTTACCTATCTTTCTTTATTCTGTCTCTATCTATTTAGCAATATATTTGTCCTGGTCTATTTCGTTTTGTTTGTTCCTATCGATAGATCCACCGTAGCTTGTTCATATCTATATATACCTATATCTGTATGCACACACACACACACACACACACAGACGGTGACAAACTTGCTGCAAATGAATGCTCCAACATTCTTAGGGACCAAAAACCGGATTTTGAGGAAAACCCTGCGACTAGAATGATAAACCCAACCCAACCCGACCATCGGAAAAATAAGCAAAAGAATCCTAGAATGGGTCACTAAGAAAATTAAAGACTACCTGGGATTAACCCTCTGGATTAATATCAAAGAAGTCATCAAATGGTTTATCAGGATCAACAACAAAACTGATTGCACCCTGATACACTTCAATATTGTGGATTATTACCAGTCAATATCAAGACATCTATTCATAACTGCCTTAGAGTTTGCTACTGTATATTCAAACCTAACAGAAGAAGAAATGAACATTAACGTAAAAAAAAGTCCTCATTCATAACGGGGACCAGTGGATTAAAAACACTAAAAACCATTTTGACACCACCATGGGATCTCTAGATTCTGCAGAATCTTCTGACCTTGTCGGTCTATTTATAATATACAACCTAACCGCGCACTGTGAATTAGACATTAGGAACATCTGGCTATACAGGGATGAAGGGCTCATGGTATTGAGGATTTCCAAAAATTTTAAAATAGATTAAATTAGAAAGATAATACATTGTGAATTCCGAAAACTAAATTTAAAAACTACAGTTAACACAAAATTGAAAAGGGTAAACTTCCTCGACATAACTTTAGACTTAATGAACAATATATACCTTACAGAAAACCCAACACTAACCCCTTGTATGTACACCCCAGGTCAAACCATCCTCCATCCACAATTAAGCATATACCCTCAGCAATAGAGAAAAGAATCAACATGAACCCCGCAAATGGAGAAATATTCCAGAAACACAGTAATCTTTGCAACATAGCTCTAAAAAATAGTGGATACAAAAACGGTAACATCAATTATATAAAAAAAACAATAGTACAAACCAAAAGAAAATCAGAAAAAGAAAAATCATTTGGTATGCCACCCCCGCTTCAAACAAATGGTTAGCAATATGCTAGGACACAAATTCCTAGCTTTAATAGAAAAACACTTTCCTACTGGTAGCAAACTAAGCATGATCTTTAATAAAAACACCTTAAAATTAAGTTACAGCTGCAATGAAAACCTAGAAAGAATCATAAAAAACATAATAAAATCCTGAAAAAACACGCATGCCAAAATCAAATAAATAACAACCCTAAATTAAAATTAGACAAAAATAATGAAAAATTATGTGCTTGTAGAAACCCTGAAGAATGCCCATTAAATAATAAATGCCGCATAGAATCTGTCGTATATCAATGCACAATCTCATCCCTTGAGAATCTAAACATTGAAAAAATATATGTATAGGATCCACGAAGAATGAATTTAAAATAAGGTGGAGACAACACAAAAGTTTCTTCAATAATATCAGAAATAGAAATCTGACATATCTATCTAAATATTTTTGGCCTTTAAAAGAAACGAATAAAACACCAAAAGTAAAATGGAAAATAATAAATAGAACAAGAATTTGTAAAACCTGAGGTGACCCATGCCCTTTATGCCTACATGAAAAAGTACACATTATTAATTTTTTAAAAATACGAAAATTTATTAAATCAAAGACATGAGCTAACGGTTTTTTGCAGACACCACCAAATATTCGCCTTAAATAATTTGCTTAAAAATTTAAAATTTCAAAATCTATAAACAAGTTCAATTAAAGTAATAGGTTTAAAAACTTAACCCAATCTTAAGCTGAAAAAAACTTTTAAGGAATTGTCAACAAAAAAAAACAAATTGTAGTTCAATACGACGTATTCATATACAAACAACCCTTTTAAAAATCTTTATGTATACAAATTCAAATTTAAGCACGTAAAAAAGTGCCAAAAACGTTCTGTCGTTGAAAAACACCAGACGATATGCGTTGAACGGATGTCATCATTCATTTGAAAAAAGGCACCCTGACCCTACCTCTTCTCTAAAGTAACTAATATGTTGATAGAATGGTTGTCAGTGAATGCTTGTTAGAATGATTGGTTTTCTCCATATCCATAGAAACAAATATTACCAATGTATATGCTTATAAAGCTCCGTAAATTTCAAAATTATCTATTCCAAAATTCGTTTGAGGATGAAACTGAACTAGGTACTATACTTTAATTTGATTTCTATAATTGAATTGGAAGTTTTTACCTTCTGCTTTTGAAAGATGGCAATTCCTATATAGCGATAGAATAATATTTAAAAAAAAATTATAATATAGGCTCTACTTGTTTATCGAGCACTGTTTTTTTAAATAAAAACAAAAATACTAAAGAATTTCTGATTATTACCCTAACGGTTCTTTCCTATTTTTGAACAGACCACTCCCCCACATATATATATATATATATATATATATATATATATATATATTTCAATCTTTTCATAACTATCTATGTACCTATCTATCTACTTTGGTTTATTCCTTTGCATATATCAATCTATATAAATTTGTCTCTTCCTATCGTTCTTTCTATCTAACACTGTTCATTTATTTCTATTTATTTGTAAATTATTATTCATTTCTATCACATATAAAAACATGGATGTGGAATTTCATTTTAAAACCAATTTTCGCTTCTTTATCTCATATGGGATGAATATGAAAAATCACAGGTTCTGTTGGCGAAAATGAAAGCATATTGCAAACAAAATATTTCTGTCCAGAACTTCGAAAATTTCTTTTCATCCTAAATTTCGCCAGTTTTCTATTGAACACAGCATGCGCTACACATTGCAGCATCATCTTTACAAAAGCAGAAAATAGCTAAGATGTGTTTATTATGAGAATAGCATCGTTACTGTTATTGCACAAATGCTGAACCGATTTAGAACAGCCATGAACAACCTTTCAATAATTCGAAAAAGTCTGTCACTACAAGGGGATTGAAAAGTAAGCCCCCATTTTAAAATACTTATAATTTTGTTGATTAACTATAATTTTTACTAGAAATGGATATGAGAGGAAATCGTTTAGCATGAGGTTTTATTTAAAATTCGATATGGGCGCCAGATTTCGCTACCAACTTCTAGAGCCGACCAGGAATAGCGTCAAATGATTTCACCAGCAACTCTTGTGGTATGGAAGACATAAACTCTTGTATTCGCTCTTAAGTTCTTTCAAAGACTTGGTTTTGGTGTAGTAAACTTTCTCCTTTGACCAACTTCAAAGAAAAAGAAACGACTTGTCATACATACATACAATAGTGTATTACCTTTTAATCTCTCTGTATTTTATCAAAATTAAAGTTTGAATGCAAGGGTGTTACGATTAAGAATAGGGCTGACAAGTGATACATATTACAATCCGTTCAGAACATGAGGGACATCCTTTACATGTGTATCTATGAGCAAGGGATGAATTTGGAAAAAAACAATGCAACAATTTAATCTCTTGCATTAATCGTTGCTTCATTGAAATATTATTTGAAACATTGGGATATCCTGAGAGTTTTAAGCAAAATATGTGCGTTAATGCTTTAGACTTCAAAAGAAAATGAAAGTTTTTCATCGCGATTGTTCTGGTAAGCTTTCCTCTCTGTTAACTTAACTTCATGAATTTGTGTGACTAAATTAACAGCTAGATCTCATCGCTTTACTATTGAAACGATTAATATAACGATAAATGAAATGCTAGTAGTTTATTCACTCGTATTTCTATGCTAGTTTCTAGCTTTCCTTTCAATAGTAATCCCCAAAAAACTTTAAATGTATTAAAACATGCATCCTGCCTTTTTTACTGTTTTCTCCGTTTCCTTCAATCTCAATAACCCCTTGCGTCTTAGTTGCTATATTGCCTTACTTATGTAGAGCTGATTAAAAAAGACTATACATTTCGTTGCTTACGCTATTTACATGCTGACTATTTTCTTCATCTTTTTGTTGTTATCAAAACGTTTCGGCTGTTGTGCCTTCCAAGTCTTCATGTCGATCCGGGCAACCTTCAGGGAAATTCCAAATTGAACCTCTTGTTTAATCTATGGGAGTATACTGATCTCGTTCCACTGGCCATGTTTAAAGATATCTCCTCTAGTTTTTATTTTAGTCCTTCCCAGTTATTGCTCGCCCTGTGCAAGTTCAAGTACAAAAACCCCGACACACACATACTTGATGAAGGCCATAGAGTGCAAAGGCCAATAGGTTGTGATTACAACAGAAAAATTGAGGGCAATAATCCAGATGTAAAGGGTATAAATAATGATCAATCCTCATCCCAGGAATTAAGACAGAAATGATATATTTCGTGTTTAATTTAAAAAGTTTTACTGATATCTTCTAATTAACTGTAACCCTCCGATAATATTAGGTTTTGGAAATTTGCGAATTCTTATAATAAGAATAAATAAGATTTAATATTAAAATAAAAATCTCCATCCTGTTTCCATATATAATGAAGTTTGT